>ML814304.1:203234-219915 GCA_009831015.1 Picea engelmannii | reverse complement strand
TTTTTCTTCTGTTTACTTCCCTCACCTCCCACTGACACTTGTCTTCCACTCACCTATCCCTTCTCCACCGTTGTGTCAATGCCACTCCTCACTTATCCCCGCCTTCCATGTGTACTCCACTTCCCATCTCATGTCACTTCCCCTTCCAACCTCTATCTCTCACAACCCACCATCTATCCACCATGCTATCCCCACCTGTGTGGTCATCCCCATTCTCCTTTCGCCACCACATCCTTTTCTCTGCCTCACCATTGCCACATCCTTCCGCCCGGCCACTAAGCATGTTTTGTATCCTGCTGAAACCGTGCCCGTCGCCTCACCCGTTCCTCCTCGTCAGCATCCACGGTCACCGGCTAATATTCCCCGTATGCATCCAACAAGGCGCAGAAAGCAAAAGAAAGACAACCATGTCTCCAAGCGCAGGCATTGACTCTGTTTACTCAGATCCCGATGAATTAGTTAATGAAAGTGTGGAAGGTGGGTGAGACATCATCTCCTTCCATAAATAGAAGGTCAGAAATGGACAAAGCGCAGAGGCAGGCTGTCAGTCTGGACTGACAGAGATCACATCCAATAGAAGATTGCATGGATAGTCTGATCAACATCTACATGCGTAGCCTGACAGAGAAGCTCATCAACGTAAATCCTTGAATGCATGACATGATCACATTTCAGGCAATCTGAGCCAGTTCTAAGTATATGTAGGCATTTTTTCCTTTTTGTTAGTGTCGATGGTAGAGCTGAGCTCCCGTATGTAATGTTTTAGTAAAGTTCATGGTTCTCCAGTTACGAATGTGATCCTGAAACTTCTTGTTTGATAACAATCAACTTTCTCCTCCATTTATCTTGACCTCTGATACTGGAAACTCGGGCATGGATGATCCAGTCGAGTTGTTGTGACTGTAATGTAATGTAGGTTTGATTACATTACTGCTATAATGTTTTTAGTATCTTGAAGTTCTCAGATCCGAGAGGATCTCACATCTTAAGCTTTTTCTCCCTAGGCTATTGGAAGATCGAATGTCCAGAGTAGTTCTATACACTTTGTCTTGTTCTTCCACCTATTCGCCACTATACTATTTTATTGTTTGAAGTTAGATCGAGACCTCATTATCTATGCATAATTGCCCCTAGTTTATGAGTTAAAATGATATATCTTGAGTTTGCATCCACTAGACCACTATTAAAACCAATTCATGACATATAAAACTGATCGGTATCGATCTTACTCCTACTGTAATCCAGGAGTGACTCCTGGTGCTAACATTTCTGGCGCCGTTGCCGGGGACGAAGTGGAAGATTTTCCCCGGGATTGAACGACATTGAGCCTCTGATTCTGAAGGTGCATCAAGCATCAGAGCCCTACAAGATTGCTACTGTGCACCTGGTGACTCCATTGTGACGACTCCACTGTGGCGAACCTACTGTTTCAGTTGTGGCTTCCAAAGATAGGCATACGAGGTCTACTCCTCAGTTTCCCTTGACAACACTTGAAGCTGACCCAGAGAAGCTTATTAGAAAGGGAAAGGCTCCCAGAGAAGGAGCTCCTACTACTGAACCAGGTATTTCTGATAGTTCTCATTGCCCTCTATTAGAGACTCCAATATCTGATTCTCAATTTCCTATCAGACCTCTTGTTGGAGTTTCTCGTTTTTTAAATTTCGGGAGTGTTCATGTTGAATTTTCTCCTCCTGGTCTTGGATTAGAGGGAGAGAAATTTGTCACTCCTATTTCCCTTGACGTTGCAGCCTGGTCTAGACCCATAAATTCAAAATATTTTCCTACCCCAGGCTTTACCTCCCCTCCTCCTCTCACTATTGCTACTGTTGTGCCCACACCAACCCCCATTCCCTTAAGCCCTGCAACCTTTTCTTCAAATCCTCTGTTGTTCCCTTTTCCTCCTAGAAGCTCATTTCCAGTATCCCCAGGTCGAACCCCTTCCCCTCCTAGTTCTCCTCCACCTCATATCCCTATGGCAGGTGCTAATCCCCCTGTAAATAGAATGGATGCCATAGTGGCTACGAGATATGCCCCTCTGGTCCTACCTCATCCAATGAATCCTCTCCCTACTGGAGATTACTTGAAGTATATGCCTAAATTCACTAGAGAGGAGGACATAACTGCTGAAGAGCACTTTGCTGCTTTCTACAGTTATGGAGACAACCTGAACATTGAAAATGAAGATGTTTGGATGAGAGTCTTCGTCCAAAGTCTTGATGGTGAGGCAAGGAAATGGTTTAGGGGACTTACCCCTGGATCTATTGTTGGGATTGAAGCTCTAGATAATGCCTTCTTGAGACAATGGGAAGATAAGAAAGACTTCATGTATTATATGGCAGATTTTGGGTCCTTGAAGAGAAAGGAAGGAAAGTTTGTCTCTGACTTCTCCAAAAGATTCAATAAGATGTACAACAAGATCCTTGCTGAAATAAAACCCTCAGAATCCTCTGCCAAAATATCTTATGCTATTTCCTTTGACCCTGATTTCTTCCTCTTGCTCAAAGAAATAAGAGCTACTTTCTTGGCTAACATGCAAGATGCAACCCTAGAAGTAGAATCCAATGTGTTGGCAGTTAATAGGCTCAGAAGCAAATCTGACAGAGACAAAGGAAGAGGGAGATCTGAGGCCTCAACCTTTGGTTCTTCTATAGCTCACCCTTAAGTAGATGAGTTGACCAAGATGGTAAAGTCTCTGTCCGTAGAGATGGAGAAAATGAAAATGGAGGGGAAGCCGACATACAAAATTCCCCAAAACATTGATAACAGAGGCAACTTCAGGAGGCCAAACAACAATGTTCCTCGGATTATGCCAAGGGAGAAAAGAGACATGTTTCTCGGATTATGCCAAGGGAGTGATCATAAAACCCATACTCCTCTCCAAAACAACCTTGTTATTGATGAGGAGGGAGGAGAAGAGGAGCTCGACCCTAAAATTCACTGCATTGGAGACACCTTCCCTTTTCCCCATTTGACTCAAGCTACCTTTGAGGAGTCCATCATGAACAATCAAATAAATGAGATGAGTAAGGGGGAGAAATCTAGTAGCAGTCCCAATAAATACAATCTCAAGTCAAAGAAGAAAGAGGGGCAATCTAACACCCCTGATCAGCCCCTCATAGTAGAAAGGCATTCTAAGCCTGTAGCAATCACTTCCAAGGAAAGGAAAACTCAGAATCTCTCATCGATAGCTAAAGACCCTGTCCCAGAGGTGAGGGAAATTCTCAAGCCTCCCTCCTCCTTTAACTTTGAGCATGAAGTGCAAAAATCAAAATTCATGTCCCCCTTTCAGAGCTAGTTAAACATGAATATTTCAAAAGGTCCCTCTCCAAACTGATGTAGTCCGAGACACCTCAGCTTCCCTTGGACTCAATGAATCTCCAAGATGAAAAACCAGCAGTCATCTTAGGCCCTATGGTCGAAGATAGAGATGATTCATCCCATCCCTTCTACACATCCCTAAACATACATGATAAGGTGCTGCATAATTGCTCGATGGATTCCGGGGCTTCCCACAACCTCATGCCTAAAACAGTCATGGAAGAATTGGGACTGGAAGTAATGAAGGCCTATCATGATCTGCACTCTTTCGATTCAAGGAGGGTGCAATGTCTTGGAGTCATCAAAGATATGGTGGTAACCTTGTTTCAGCTACCCATGAAGAGTATGGTCATGGACATTGTGGTAGCTGATGTCCCTCCCAAGTTTGGCATGCTATTGTCAAGATCTTGGATTAAAAATCTTGGGGGAACCATTCCAGTCTTTGGAGGGGAGCATAGAAAACTGTATAGAGAAGCTCAGCTGGCCTACATTGTCAGTGATGAGGCAGACCCTACCAACCATCCCATATTTTCCCTTGACACTAATTTAGGATCCAACTTGTTGCAGCTCACCAACACCCCTGAGGCTCCTCTTCAAATCAGAAAGCAACCAATTTCCCCCTAGGAGGATTCTCCCCCAATCACCTCTATGTGGAAAATTTTCTTCGACAAGGCTTCTTCTAAATATGGTGCTGGTGTGGGGGTAGTTTTTGTTTCCTCTGCTCAGGAAATTGTATCTTTTTCATACAAATTAGAGTTTGAAGCTACCAATAATGTGGCAGAGTATGAAGCTCTTGTTTTGGGCTTAAGGGATGCAAAGGACATGGGGATTAAAGAAATATTTTTGTTTGGAGATGCTGAGATGATTGTTCAGCAGATCAAAAATATTTATCAGGCCAAACACCCTCATCTTAGGAGTTACAGAAATGGAGTCTGGGACCTCATTGACAGTTTTTTTCGGGCTTTCAATATATTATTTATTCCAAGAGGAGAAAACATTGTGGCTGATTCCCTGGCTATTTTAGCGAGTAATTTCAAAGTCCCTCTGCCACCTAAGCTTAGGTATGATACAAAATTAAAATACAGGCCCTCCATACCTGACAATGTCAAACATTGGAAGGTTTTTTAGGGTGATCTTGAAATCAAAAGATTCTTGGAGACTGTTGATGAATTCTCCGCATTGCACATTGATCAAGACCCTGCTTCTGAAGCCGACCCTTATGCTGATGATATTCTAAACAAGATTTTTGATCATCATATTGTCCAGCTACCCAACAATCACATTCCAAAGGGACTGGTTCCTTTGAAAAGGATTTTTGATAGAAATGATGTGGCAGTAAAGGGAAAAATCTCAGATGATAATGTTGATGCAGCCGAGTGCAACATTGGCATAGAGAAGGAGCCAAAGTTTGTCAAGTTGTCAAGTAGCTTGACAAGAGAGAAGAGGGATGAGTATGTTGAGTTGTTAAGGGAATTTGCTGATGTTTTTTCTTGGACCTATGAAGACCTCAAGACATATGACACAACTATCATTGAGCATAAGATTCCCCTAAAAGAAGAGGCTTAGCCATTCAGGTAGAAGCCAAGACAAATTAATCCTATGTTTCTTCCTATCATGGAGAAAGAAGTAAAGAAGCTATTGGATGCCCATATCATTGTCCCCTTGAGATATTCTGAATGGGTCGCCAACCTGGTCCCAGTGAGAAAGAAAAGTGGAGAAATCAGACTCTGTGTTAATTTCAAAAATCTGAATAGGAGCTCAAAGAAGGACAATTATCCCTTGCCAAAGATGGAGCATATCTTACAAAGGGTAACTGGTGCATCAAGGATATCTATGATTGATGGCTTTTTGGGCTACAATCAGATATCGGTCCTGCCTGAGGACAGAGAAAAAATAGCCTTCACCACTCCTTGGGGCACATTCATGTATGCCAAAATGCCTTTTGGATTGATGAATGCAGGGGCAACATTTCAGCGAGCCATGGACATAGCCTTCATTGGGGAAAGGGGTCATTTTGTAGTGATCTATCTAGATGACATAATAGTCTTTTCCAGATCTAATAAAGAACATTGTTGTCATCTGAGGAAAGTTTTCCTGAAATGTCGAAGGTTTGGTCTTTCCCCGAACCCTAAGAAATCATTGTTTTCCATGAAGGAGGGAAAGTTGTTGGGGCATATAGTATTTGCCGAGGGAGTGAGAATTGATCCCAGCAGGATGGAGGCAATTCAAATTCTGCCACTTCCCAGGTCTAGGAAAGAAGTCTAGTCTTTTTTGGGCAAGATTAATTTTTTAAGAAGGTTTGTTTCAAATTTTGCTGAGTTGGTAAAGAATATCATAGCCATGCTCAGGAAGGGGAATGAACTAAAATGGACTACTGAGCCCAGAGATTCCTTTGGCCAAATCAAAAAGGCTTTGGCAGAGGCACCTGCGCTCATCAGTCCTAATTATTCCAAGGACTTTCTGATCTTTTATTTCACTTTGTTTGACACAGTGGTTGTTGTCCTACTACAGAAGAATGATGCAGGGCTAGAGCAGACTATTTCCTTTTTTAGCACAGCACTGAGGGATGCTGAGATCAGGTATGACATCATGGAAAAGCAATCCTATGCCTTGGTGAAGTCTCTCAAAGCTTTCAGAGTCTATGTCTTGCACTCAAAGGTCATTGCATATGTTCCTTTAGTTGTTGTGAAGGACATTCTCATTTAGCTGGACATAGATGGGAGAAGGAGCAAATGGATTGCCAAAATCCTTGAGTTTGATCTGTGTTAATGCTCTGTAATTTGCCCAAGGCCGCGGAGGCAGTCACAAAGGTAACCTCAAACCACTTGGAGTCTTGGATCTAGCCCTCCAACTTAGAGAGGTCTCTCTCTGTATGATTTAGCTTGGTTTGGAATAGGATATTAGGCTAGTTATGAAAGTATGGGTTTGGGGTTTTGAAATATTTAGATGAGGATGTTGTTGATGAGTTTCTCAGATCACCATTGGGCTATGGGGTCTGTTTATAAGATAATGGTCAAATCAGATCTAGAGGTAAATGTCTCCATAGGGAAAGATAGTAAAAAATGTTGGATCGTCTTAGATTTAGTGAATATGAATAAGGTGAAAGAGAGATATCCACTAAACAGAGGAGTATCTAAGAATTCCTTTGTAAAGCTTCAGATGAATAACATATAAATTATTGAAAAATTGGACAAAGAGTATGCATGCATAAATTCTTCTCCATTACTCTCTTTCAATAATAAGAAATGAAATTGCTTGAATGATAGCAAAAAGATAACTAAACATAGACAAGGAACACTCCACCAAAGCTACTACACAAGAATCCTGTAAATCCTTTTCTCTATTACTATTTAGTCATTCAAAAATTATAGACAAAAACCTCCTGGAGTAGCAAGGCCCACGGTCCAGCCAAAAGGGAGAAACTTTACACAGGTCGAACCCTGCTTACATCTTTTACATGTGTATATAAAGGTAAAGATACTATCAGTCCTTAAAAATTCGAACTCTACCTATGCTTTCTAAAAATAGAAAACAGTTACAATAAAAAATAGAAAAGAGTTAAAATAATTGAAACATGTCACAGATGGTCTCCCAAACATAAGGGTCGATTATAACAGAAATGACACATGCAAAACTTCTCCTGATTTCCAGAGTGTTGTTTCAGTAGAGTCCTTTTTCATTCGAAAGGAAGACAACACTTTGACAGGTGGAGAAATAGCATTCCCTTTACTGGTCTTCACGATATCTTCAATAAATGTCAAGAAGATGACAAGGCACTTTGAAATCCTGTTGTGACAAATGGACAATCTTTACCACGAATTTCAAGAGCCACTTAACCGATTCTCCTTAATACCTGCCTCAAAAAATTGAAAAGGGTGATGATCTGTATCCCTTTAATCTTTATCTTTCATTTGGCACCCCTTTCACAAAATCTCGACACCAAAAGATTTCGATCTGTGCAAAACATGAAAATTCTGTCATCCTTTACGCTTTAGCTTATAGGTTTAAAACCGCAAAGGGTTAGCCGTCGGAAGCGTATCTTTTGGCAGCTAACAACACCTTGAGGAAAATGAATACACTGTCGAAAATGCTGAGTTTTCCACCACTGTCCAAAATTGCAAAAAGAGACTTCCTTCGACTTACCTACTCCTAAGGGTCTTCAGTTAGGTTCTCAGTGACTTCAGCTAGAGCTCTTAAATCAAAATGTTCTCTTGGCTTAGGATTCTTTAGCCTTAGTTTGATCCTCAAAATTTTAATGACTTTAAGCAATTTACGATTTTCCTTGAGCAATTTCTTGTTCCTCTTCTGTTCCTTTACATGGATTTTAGCTAATCTTTCAAAGCAATCCCTTACCTCATCTAAGGTGTTGCTTATAGTCTGGTTTTGGGATTTGATGACCCTCTCAAGCATCTTCATCTCTAATATTTCTTCTTGTAGTTTTTCAACCTTTGATGGTTTGCTGACCTTGCTGTGCTTGCTGGTTGATGTTTAAGGAATATCCAAGTCTGGGACCTCTGATGGAAAAGGTGCTTCTCTGAAAGCATCCTGTTTAGGAACCTCCCTTTCCCTTGGCTCTAAATCCGCCTCTGAATCTGTATAAGGCATATTCAAAACGTTTTTACCAGAGGCATTTCTTTTCCCTTCTGTATCTTGGATAAAAACGAGCATCTTCTTGGCTTTCTTGGACTTTGAAGAAGAAGATGGGCCCTCCATAATTACTGGGGAAATGGATCTCCTTTTTATTTTATTGCTCTGTGGTGTTGAAAACTTAATGAGTGAAGTCTTCTTCTGGTCCTTGGGCTTGGGTTCTAGTTCAAATTCACCCCAAAAAAGAAGATACTTCCAACTCCTATCCCTCTTCTGTAACTCTTGAAACACTATGAGTTTGATAAGACTGTGATGGGAGAGTCTACTCTGCACCTTGCTAGGTATGGCCTGGACTTGGTGTGTCATCTTTGTTAGAATTTTATGAAGTTAGAAGGGCATATTCAGAGGAAACCTATTTGTGAAATGATTCATAAGCTTGAAATGGTAGAACATTACTCTACTATATTTGCCTTCACATGTTATGTATACCTGGATGGCTTTGAGAAAACATTGCCACTTCTCTTCTAAGTAGGATCTAGGGATGTCCTTTTTCAAAGTGATACATTTGTGTTCGGGTTTGAGATAAGACCTGAACTCAATATCTTTGATAGTGGTTGACTTGAACCATCTTTCACTAGTCCTTGGCATCTCTGTCACCACTGCCACAACTGCTTCATCAACCTGCACTTCAATTGTTCCAACTTTGGCTTTGGCTCCATCAAAGGTCAATGTGAATGCTTCAGCCACGCCTTGATGAAATCCTTGGATTTTTTCACAGAACCTATGACAACTAACATCTCTGAACATCTGGCAAATCTCAAGGTGATATTCTAGATAAGTTATGCCACTGAGCTCCTTCCTGAGAAAATTTTCTCCCCTCTTCATTTGCAATAACAATTGTCAATACCTACACTACAACAAAAACGGACGTGGGAATATGTAGTTGCACTGATAGGGAATGAATTGAAGTTCAGGTGAGGGAAAATGTGTGATATGGAGGAAAAAGATTTGAATGAAAAACCCTTGATAAAGAATGAAAATCCCAATCACAGTGATGATTGTGCCATTCAATCAAGATGAAAAGAAAAAACCACATGATGGATCAGGTAAAGACAAATGATGCAAGCTTATGGGGATCAAATATACTAGATTAGGGTTATTAAATAATCATAAAAGACAACAATCACTTGCCTAGATCATATTATGATTTGATTTCAGTAGATTTCAGCAGCATTAGGGATGATGATGCTGTGTACCGATGGCGGTTTGAGAATCTGATGGGACAGTTTGACCGTTAACCGCCTCCATGCTTTAGACAACTTAAAACACCTCACACATATCGTTTTAGCTATCGAAAGAGACAACTTTTGACAGCTTGGAATACTTTGAGAAAACGCCCTTAGCTGCCGCAAGTGAAATTTTAGAGTTTTTCTAATAAAAATACATACTCATCACTTTATTTGGAAGAGGTAGGTCTAAAGATCCTCTTAAAAACCTCTAACTCAACAAAAAAAATCATTTGTCTAGTGATCCATGTTGTTCCCTACTGCACATAACTTGGAAAATTTTATGTCAAAAAGACAGCAAGACCAACAAGCCATGAACTTCATTATGACACCCACCAATCATATCTAGATGATCAGGTCTCCTATCATTATAGGATACTAACATAAGCTCCAACTGGGGATGGCATCTCCTCGGGAGGTGTCAAGAATCCATAGAAGTCTGAATTTCGCAGACCAGCTAATCATTGAATTGTCCCCAACATGCAAACCGATCTGCTACAAAATCCCTGGTAGCTGAAACTCTCAAACTGAAACCAAAACTCTCTACAAGCTAAAGTCTGGATCACACTTGAATTGAAAAACTGAAAAGTAATCTGAGACTTGAAACTAGAAAAATGCTCAGAGTACTGAACTTATTTGCACCCATCTACCTACCCTAATCTACTTCATAATTTTGCTGAATCAGGTAATACAGAAATGCCAATGGAGCCAGTCAAGTAGCTTATGAGACCAGTGGACTACTTGACTGCTCGTTAGCACAGTGAAAAACACAGCTTGACCTTTTTTCGATTGACTCAAAACTGCAAAGTGAAAAGTCCACTACTGAAAACGTGATTGATATTTACCATAGATACCTCGACAATCTTGAAAAACAAAAGTACTGCCAGAGAAAAATTGAGGCTCTATAGTGAAAAAATTCTCCATATAGGTAGCTATAGGATCAAGGTAGAAATGACATGTTCCTTGATTTTTGGATGGAAGCTCTGGCACTGTATCTATGTTATCTTCATCCTCATGCATTTCCTGACATGGCTGCAACTGCTCTGATGGGCTTTGTAATGTGACTTCTGCTGAAAAATACAATGAAGTTGACTGCTCGATCATGTCAATATCATAACATCGTTTTATCCCATAGCTGGATGATGGAGGAAGACTTTGACAACACTAGTCACCCAACACATCATATATTGGATCCTATAGAAATTGAACTGACTGTTGCATTGGTTCCACTGCAACTTCCTGATTTTCTGTGCATTTATCCTTTAGCATATACTTAAGATTCTTTTTCAAAAACTGAAATGAATTAAAGCATAATGGTACAGAGTTATTTTGGATTAACGCATAATTCGTCTCAGGCTTTAATCTTTCATTTGAAATTTGAAAATCAAAGTAGGTAAAGGGCTGCAACTCTGGATTTAGAACAACCTCCACATCAGCACTAGCATCTTCACCTAGTTGATCAGAACATCCTCCCTCTTTACCAATGCCAACTTGTTTATAATTTCTTCTCAAAAATTGAAAAGAAGGAAAACATAAGGGCAAAGATTTTTCCCTTACTCTGAAATTTTCTGTCTCTTCCTCATCGTTGTCATGACTATTGTGCAGGGGCTGATTGTCGTATCTGAACTGTAAATGATCTTCTTCCTACCAATGACATGCTGCTGATTTCTTTGAACAATCTACCTCTATTTCAGCCTCATGCTCATCATCATACTGATCACACTTGGGTGGACGATCCAAGTAAGGAATGTTGTTAAACATGCACATCATATCAGTTGGTTGCTCCTCTGCAAGTTGAGATGGAGCTTCATCTTTGATTGTGTTGTGAATTGAATACATGAAAGAATCATTATCCAAACCATGGTACCAAGGATGAATAGCAAAATGTTTGGGAACAATGACCTTTTATTTCTCTGAAATCAATGGAACATGATGTCTTTGGACAACAAGTTCATCCTTTCTATTGATCATCTGCATCATCTCTTCCATGGTGCTAGCTAGAATATCTAGTTTAGCTTCTGAAGATTTCAGCTGCTCCTTTTCTTTGTTCTTTACCTTTGACCTTTTGATAAACAAGTTGGCGTCCACCTCAACCGCAATGTTCTGCATTTCTTCAAGGTTTGCAGTGTTCCTTTCTCTTAATTGGAATGCCATCTTAGGATCAAAGGCATCTGGGAAATGCAATTTGGCTAAACCAGGAGGTGGCCTTACATCCACAGGTATTGAATGATACACCTCATTGAACCTGGTTGAGAACTGTTGTACTGTCTCTCTGGGTTTTCTTTTCAAGTGGTCGTATTCTTCTAGGATGAGGAAAACATTTCCCATGGTCACCCACCTATCTAAGAACACTTGCATTAACTAATGAAAATTTTTGATGCTTGCAGCTGGCAGATTTCTAAACCAATCTTTAACTTTAACTTGCAATGACAGGGAAAACATCCTGATACATACATCATCATCTTCAACCTCATAAAGGTCAAGGAAATCCTCAAGGTTTTGAAAATGCTTTTTAGCAGTGATCTTCCCATTTTCTCCATCAAACCTAGGCAAATTATTGATGTAATTGATAGGGAGGTCATGGAGAAAAAGAGGAAAATCTAGAGGCTTGTATCAGTCTGGGAATTTTTCAAGCACAGGAGATGAAGCAAGGGGCTTACAACCATCCATAGGTTTAGTAGGAGTAGAAGATAAAGAAGGAGGCTTATGTCTCACTAGGGTTTCTACAGGTGCATCTGGGATGTGCACAGGTGTATGAGCATGTTCATAATCTACAATTGGGGATATGATCTCTTGAGACTCATCAACCAATAGGTGGTCAATGTAATCTTCAGCAATATACTTTTGATCAGGCTTAGAAAAAGACAAGACATAATTGCAGATAAAACCAAAGATGTCTTGAATGCAATTTGAGCTTGAGTACCTGGTCTTTCTAGGCTGCTTGGCCATGCTTTAGGTTCTTCCTCCAGTGGAGTCTTTGAGTTTGGCACTGTCTGGAGCTGATTGGAGTCGCCAGGTGAATGATCTCATCCTTTTGGTGTCTGGTCACTGTCCACCATCAATGATCAGATTTGGAACTTGAAGTGTACTACTGGGGAGAGCTCCCCGGTGGAGCCGCCAAAATGTTAATGCTCTGTAATTTTCCCAAGGCTATGGAGGCAGTCACATAGGTAACCTCAAACCACGTGGAGTCTTGGATCTAGCCCTCCAAGACTTAGAGAGGGCTCTCTCTGTATGATTTAGCTTGGTTTGGAATAGGATATTAGGCTAGTTATGAAAGTATGGGGTTGGGGTTTTGAAATATTTAGATGAGGATGTGGTTGACGAGTTTCTCATATCACCATTGGGTTATGGGATCTGTTTATAAGATAATGGTCAAATCAGATCTAGAGGTAAATGTCTCCACAGGGAAAGATAGTAACAAATGTTGGATTGTCTTAGATTTAGTGCATATGAATAAGGTGAAAGGGAGAGATCCATTGAATAGAGGAGTAGCTAAGAATTCCTTTGTAAAGATTTAGATGAATAACATATAAATTATTGAAAAATTGGACAAAGAGTATGCATGCATAAATTCTTCTCTATTACTCTCTTTCAATAATAAGAAATGAAATTGCTTGAATGATAGCAAAAAGATAACTAAACATAGACAAGGAACACTCCACCAAAGATGCTACACAATAATCCTGTAAATCCTTTTCTCTATTACTGTTTAGTCATTCAAAAATTACAGACAAAAACCTCCTGGAGTAGCAAGGCCCACAGTCTAGCCAAAAGGGAGAAACTTTACACAGGTTGAACCCTTCTTACATCTTTTACATGTGTATATAAAGGTAAAGATACTATCAGTCCTTAAAAATTCGAACTCTACCTATGCTTTCTAAAAATAGAAAATAGTTACAATAAAAAATAGAAAACAGTTACAATAATTGACACATGTCATAGATGGTCTCCCAAACATAAGGGTCAATTATAACAGAAATGACACATGCAAAACTTCTCCTGATTTCTAGAGTGTTTTTTCAGTAGAGTCCTTTTTCATTCGAAAGGAAGACAACACTTTGACAGGTGGAGAAATAACATTCCCTTTACTGGTCTTCACGATATATTCAATGAATGTCAAGAAGATGACAAGGCACTTTGAAATCCTATTGTGACAGATGGACAATCTTTACCATGAATTTCAAGAGCCACTTAACCGATTCTCCTTAATACCTGCCTCAAAAACTTGAAAAGGGTGATTATCTGTATCCCTTTAATCTTTATATTTCATTTGGCACCCCTTTCACAAAATCTCGACACCAAACATTTCGATCTGTGCAAAACATGAACATTCTGTCATCCTTTACGCTTTCGGTAGCTTATAGGTGTAAAACTGCAAAGGGTTAGCCATCGGAAGAGTAACTTTTGGCAGCTAACGACACCTTGAGGAAAACGAATACGCTGTCGAAAATGTTGAGTTTTCCACCACTGTCCAACAGGGACTTCAGCTAGAGCTCTTAAATTAGAATGTGCTCTTGGCTTAGGATTCTTTAGCCTTAGTTTGATCCTCAAACTTTTAATCACTTTAAGCAATTTATGATTTTCCTTGAGCAATTTCTTGTTCCTCTTCTGTTCCTTTACATGCATTTTAGCTAATCTTTCAAAGCAATCCCTTACCTCATTTGAGGTGTTTCTTATAGTCTGGTTTTGGGATTTGATGACCCTCTCAAGTATCTTCATCTCTAATATTTCTTCTTGTAGTTTTTCAACATTTGATGGTTTGCTGACCTTGCTGTGCCTGCTGGTTGATGTTTAAGGAATCTCCAAGTCTGGGACCTCTAATGGAAAAGGTGTTTCTCTAAAAGCATCCTGTTCAGGAACCTCCCTTTCCCCTGGCTCTAAATCCTCCTCTGAATCTGTATAAGGTAGATTCAAAACGTTTTTACCAGAGGCATTTCTTTTCCCTTCTGTATCTTGGCTAAAAACGAGCATATTCTTGGCTTTCTTGGACTTTGAAGAAGAAGTTGGGCCCTCGATAATTACTAGGGAAATGGCTCTCCCTTTTCTTTTACTGCTCTGTGGTGTTGAAAACTTAATGAGTGAAGTCTTCTTCTGGCCCTTGGGCTAGGGTTCTGGTTCAAATTCACCCCCAAAAAGAAGATACTCCCAACTCCTATCCCTCTTCTGTAACTCTTTAAACACTATGAGTTTGATAAGACTGTGATGGGAGAGTCTACTCTGCACCTTGCTAGGTATGGCCTGGACCTGGTGTGTCATCTTTGTTAGAATTTTATGAAGGTAGAAGGGAAGATTCAGAGGACACCTACCTGTGAAATGATTCATAAGCTTGAAATGGTAGAACATTACTCTACTATTTCTACCTTCACACGTTATGTATACCCGGATGGCTTTGACCAAACGTTGCCACTTCTCTTCCAAGTAGGATCTAGGGATGTCCTTTTTCAAAGTGATACATTTGTGTTCAGGTTTGAGATAAGACCTGAACTCAATATCTTTGATAGTGGTTGACTTGAACCATATTTCACTAGTCCTTGGCATCTCTATCACCGCTGCCACAACTGCTTCATCAACCTGCACTTCAATTGTTCCAACTTTGGCTTTGGCTCTGTCAAAGGTCAATGCGAATGCTTCAGCCACGCCTTGATGGAATCCTTGGAGTTTTTCACAGAACCTATAACAACCAACGTCTCTGAACATCTGGCAAATCTCAGGGTGAGATTCCAGATAAGTTATGCCACTGAGCTCCTTCTGAGAAAATTTCCTCCCCTCTTCATTTGCAATAACAGTTGTCAATACCTACACTAAAACAAAAACGGACGTGGGAAGATGTAGTGGCACTGATAGGGAACGAATTGAAGTTTGGGAGAGGGAAAATGCGTGATATGGAGGAAAAAGATTTGAATGAAAAACCCTTGATAAAGAATGAAAATCCCAATCACAGTGATGATTGTGCCATTCGATCAAGACGAAAAGAGAAAACCACGTGATGGATCAGGTAAAGACAAATGATGCGAGCTTATGGGGATCAGATCTACTAGATTAGGGTTATTAAATAATCATAACAGACAACAATCACTTGCCCAGATCATATTATGATTTATTTCAGTAGATTTCAGCAGCATTAGGGATGATGATGCTGTGTACCGATGGCGGTTTGAGAATCCGATGGGACAATTTGATCGTTAACCACCTCTGTGATTTCGATAGCTTAAAACACCTCACACATATCGTTTTACCTATTGAAAGAGACAACTTTCGGCGCCTTGGAATACTTTGAGAATACGCCCTTAGCTACCGCAAGTGAAATTTTAGAGTTTTTCTAATAAAAACACAGACTCATCACTTTCTTTGGAAGAGGTAGGTCTAAAGCTCCTCTTAAAAACCTCTAACTCAACAAAAAAAATCATTTGTCTAGTGATCCATGTTGTTCCCTACTACACATAACTTGGAAAATTTTATGTCAAAAAGACAGCAAGACCAACGAGCCATGAACGTCATTATGACACCCACCAATCATATCTGGACGATCATGTCTCCTATCATTATAGGATACTAACAATCTAGAAATAAATCCCACCAAGTTGTTGGATGAATCTAATTATAAATCCTTGGGGGTTAACTTCGTTAATGTTTTCTCATAAAATCAGTTGGTAGAAATGTCTAACAAAATCTCTCAGGATAGCTTACCACTAGTAGAATGCACCTGGTATGGAGACATGTTTTATTTTCTGCAAGAATTAAGGCCTCCTGATGGAATGGGGAAGATCAAGGAAAGAGATTTAAAGCTCAACGCAATCAGATATTGCCTTATTGACCAGGTCTTATATTGGAAGGACCCTCTAGGAGTGCTTCTGAGATGTTTAAACCCACAAGAGGCCCAAAGAATTATGTTTGATTTTCATAGCAGCCTATGTGGGGGATATTATTTCTGGAAGACCACAGGCTACAAAATCCTCAGGGTTGGGTATTACTGGCCCACTTTATTCACTAATGTATGCAGAGAGATCAGAGCCTGCATCAAATGTAAAAAATTCTCAGGAAAGCAACAACTCAAATCCTTGCCATTGGAGCCTGTAGTAGCTTCTGTTATCACTCCAGGAAACTACTTAGGGTTGTAAGCTAAGTATGCCTGGTAACTTAAGAATTGAATACTTTTCAGTAGGTGGATCAATGGGATACTAAGATAGCACAATGGAGAGATTACTTATCAGAATAGCTTAATGAACCAGTGCTTTTAGAAACTGTAAATCAGATGCCAAATAATAGAAAAGGTATGAAGAATATTGTTTAGACAACCAAATACATTGGAATGCAGGGTTTTAATAACCAAATACATAAATAATTCAGGGTCACACTAAACAATGAGAAGTTCCTCCACTCAAATCATGAGCATAAGGTGAGCTAATTTAAACAGAGTACAGAATAAAGATGGATGAAAAATCTGATTACAGTAGCAAAAGGAAACTGTGATTTTGTATTAGGATAGG
>ML814304.1:175710-191969 GCA_009831015.1 Picea engelmannii | reverse complement strand
CTTTACAATCCAAATTTAAGTCAAGCCAAAATCTAAAATTTTGCAGCTAAAAGACTCAACAATGAATTGAGGAAACTATCAATAGCCATGCTATCCACCGTAAAACCCAACCAAAATGATGGTGTTATTTTGGGAGTTAACAGCTTCAACACTCTTTCAAAAATGGGGGTTGGACTTCATTGGGGAGATTCATCCTACTTCAAGTGGTCAACACATGTGGATCCCAACTGCAACATATTATTTCACCAAATGGATAGAAGCCATCCCCACCAGGAGTGCTTCACACAAGGTAATCATCAATTTCCTGGAGGATATCATAGCAAGGTTTGGCTGTCCTAGCAGAATTATCATTGATAATGATGCATATTTCAAGTCTGAGCCTTTGATCAAGTTCTGTGAGCAGTTTGAGATTTCATTAATTCACTCCACTCCTTATTATCCCCAAGTAAATGGACTGGCAGAGTCCTCTAACAAAGGTTTGATCAAGCTTATTAAAATATTGTTAGAAGAAAATAAGAAGGCATGGGATTCAAAGCTAAAATTTTCTCTGTGGGCCCATCGAGTGACAACAAAAAGATCCATAGGTATCTCCCCTTTCCAACTTGTTTATGGGACTGAATCTATTTTCCCCTCCCAGCTGGCTCTACCTGTAGAAAAATTATTTCAAGATTATCAAGGAGAGCCTAATGATATGATCAGAAGGCTTCATGAACTAGTGGAAGTGCAAAAAACCAGAGAGCAAGTGATGGACATAGCTCATGATCATCAACAAAGGATCAAGCAAGCCTTTGACAGAAAGGCAAGAAAAGAAGATTTCCAACTGGGAGATCTAGTGCTTAAATGGGATGCACCTAGGCAGGATAGAGGAAAGAACAACAAGTTTGAAGCCCTGTGGATCGGGCCTTTCACAATCTCTGAAGTATTTTCAAATAATACTTATAGGTTGCAGGACTTGAAGGGTGAAGAAGTTTTTAATGGCCCTGTGAATGGGCATTTCTTAAAGAAATGTTTTATTTGAGCCCCGAGTGGTTTCCTTGTGTTTGTAAATATTGTTTTCCTGTTTATCTCTTCAGTTTTAATAAATGACTCCATAGCCCAAAGCAAGGCACTGAAGTTGCATAAAGGTTCTTAGAGCCTCGCAGGGAGGACTCTATCCCCCATGGAGCCTAATGTTATCACATATGTTGGTAAGGGGGGTGTTCTTCCTTCAGAATGGACACCACGACAAAAAGAATGACAAGAAGTGGGCTAAAAACCCACTTATCCTAAGTTTTTTTTATCGGGCGCATTATTTTAAGAGGTGCATGGGTCTGAGCAGCTGAGATCTGGGCACTCAGATCTACAGTGCAGGTTCAATTCCGGATGCCCCCCTCCATTCTGTGTTTAAAGGGGGGGTGGTCCGATATGGTGGTTTTCTAGTGTGCCCCCCCCACTATCGTGGCGCCTCCTCATGATGTCAGACCCCCCCCCNCATTAATCACCCTTACCTCCCATTGACACTTGTCTTCCACTCACCTGTCCCTTCTCCACCGTTGTGTCAGCGCCACTCCTCACTTATCCCCGCCTGCCATGTGTACTCCACTTCCTGTCTCATGTCACTTCCCCTTCCAACCTCCGTCTCTCACAACCCACCATATGTCTCCCATGTTGTCCCCACTTGTGTGGTCATCCCCATTCTCCTTTTTCCACCACATCCTCTTCTTCACCTCACCATTGCCACGTCCTTCCACCCAGCCACCAAGCATGTTTTGTATCCTACTGAAACCGTGCCCATCGCCTCGCCCATTCCTCCTTGCCAGCATCCACAGTCGCCATCTATTCTTCCCCGTATGCATCCAACAAGGTGAAGAAAGTGAAATAAAGACAACCACATCTCCAAGCGTGGGCGTTGACTTTGTTTACTTAGATCTCAATGAATCAGTTAATAAAAGTGTGGAAGGTGGGTTAGACATCATCTCCTTCCATAAATAGAATGTTAGAAATGGACAAAGTTCAGAGGCAAGTTGTCAGTCTGGATTGACAGAGATCGCGTCCAATAGAAGACTGCATGGACAGTCTGATCAACATCTACATGCGCAGCCTAACAGAGAAGCTCATTAACGTAAATCCTTGAATGCATGATATGATCGCGTTTCAGGTAGTCCAAGCCAGTTCTAAGTATATGTAGGCATTTTTTCCATTTTGTTAGTGTCGATGGTAGAGTTGAGCTCCCGTATGTAATGTTTTAGTAAAGTTCCTGGTTCTCCAGTTATGAATGTAATTCTGAGACTTCTTGTTTAATAACAATCAACTTTATCCTCTGCTTATCTTGACCTCTGATACTGGAAACTCGGGCATGGATGATCCAGTCGAGCTGTTGTGACTGTAATGTAATGTAGGTTTGATTACATTGTTGCTATAACGTTTTCAGTATCTTGAAGTTCTTAGATCCAAGAGGATCTTGCCTCTAAAGCTTTTCCTCCCTAGGATAATGGAAGACCAGATGTCTAGAGTAGTCCTATACACTTTCTCTTGTTCTTCCACCTATTTTCCACTATATTATTTCACTGTTTGAAGTTAGATCGAGACCTCATTATCTATGCATAATTTCCCCTGGTTTTTGAAATAAAACGATATATCTTGAGTCTGCATCCATTAGACCATTATTAAAACCAATTCATGACATATAAAACTGATGGGTATCGGTCTTACTCCTACTACAATCCAGGAGTGACTTATGGTGCTAATACATACCATACCAGAAAAAAGAACGTTTGACCCGGTCATAGGTTTTGGTAAACCCGAAAGGGCCCAACGGTGGGTGTAGCATGAAGCTCAAAAAGTACCATGGATTTAAGTTTTGATTGTTTACTTAAATACAAATGACCTTTGTATCAAAGCTCATCATTGAGCCAAGAGTACCCTGGGGAGACTAGAGAATTGTCCTGCAATTGTTGTATCAGATGCGAACTTTTGGTATCGTGTAGCCATTCTTGGCGAACAACTTGGAACCAATTTGGGACAATGAAGGAGAGAGAAAAAAGGGACCCTTCATCTTCATATTTTATGGAAAGTGCATCAACAACCACATTGTATTTTCATTTCTTGTAAATGATATCATAATCATATCCAAAGAGCTTAGTCACCCATTTTTATTGCTTTAGGGAGGAAAGGCGTTGTTCTAGAAAACACTTGAGGCTTTGATGATCTGTCTTAATTTGGAAGTGTTTCCCCAATAGATAAGGGCGCCAAAGATCCATGACATGTAGAATAACCAACATTTCCTTTTCATAGATTGATTTTCCCAAATGTCGCTCTGATAGTTGTTTACTGGTAAATGCCAAAGGCCGACCCTCTTGCATAAGGATTGCACCAATTCCTTTCCTGGAAGCATCACTTTCCAGGACAAAGGTCTTTGTGAAATCAGGAAGGGATAGGACTAGAGTGGTGCACATTGCCATCTTCAAGGTTTGAAAATCCTGAGCAACTGCTGGAGTCCAAGTGAAAGAATTATTTTTAAGGAGAGCAGTGAGAGGTGCCAAAATATTTCCATAATTCTGAACAAACTTATGATAATAACATGTTAAACCCATAAATCCACACAAGCTTTTGAGAGTCTTTGGATGAGGCCAATATTGCATAGCTTCAATCTTTTTAGGATCCACCCAGACACTAGCTTTGGCAACAAGATGACCCAAGTACTCGACTTCTGAAGCACCAAAAACACATTTAGATTGTTTGAGGAAAAGTTGGTGCTAAGAGATTAGATGGAGACCTCAATCCACATGAGCAATATGGGATGTCCATGTTTTACTATAGATGAGGATATCATCAAAGAAAACTAAGACAAAATGACGAAGAAAAGGATGAAAGACATGATTCATGAGGCTTTGGAAAGTGGAGGGAGCATTACACAAGCCAAAGGGCATGACAAAAAACTCATAGTGGCCCTCATGAGTTCTAAATGCAGTCGTAGGAATGTTTTCCTCATTCATACGGATCCGGTGGTAGCCAGAATGAAGATCAAGTTTAGTAAAGAACTGGGTGCCACTCAATTCATCCAAGAGGTCATCAATGACATGAATGATAAATTTGTCTTTAATGGTGAGTTTGTTGAGGGTGTGAAAGTCAGGACACATGCACCAATAACCTTCTTTCTTAACGAACATGACCACAGGAGAAGAGTAGGGCCTCGTATTAGGGTGGATAACACCTGCGTTGAGCAATACTTGAACAATTTTCTCAATTTCATTTTTTTGGGAAAATGGATGACGATAGGGATAGATATTGGGAGGAAAGATTCTTGGGACAAGGGGAATGGAATGAGAATGAAAACCATGGGAAGGAGGGAGTCCATGGGGAGTGGAAAAAACCACTTGATTTTTAGAGAGGATGGATTGGAGGTCCTGCGACACAGAGGGTGTCTCAGTGGTTTGTATGGCATGGAGTTGGGAAATAATGCGGCACAAAGGATGGATTGGAGGTCCTGCGGCATAGAGGATGGATTGGAGGTTCCGTGGCATAGTTTGGGGATGATAAGTTGTGTTGAGATGTAATTGGGTGCCTTGTATCTTGAATAGTTCTTGCCAAAATTTGTGGGTGAAAGTTGGGTCACGATAAAAAACAATAGAATGAGGCATGCCATGAAGCCTGTAGACCTGATCCATGAAGAGTTGAGCCACAGTGGAGGCTGTAAATGGGTGTTGAAGAGAACATAAATGAGCATACTTGGAAAGACGATCAACTACCACCATGATGACTGATTTGTTTCCTGATTTAGGTAAGCCTACAATAAAATCCATAGAGATATCCTGTCAAATAGCAGGGGGAATCAGAAGCGGTTGTAGTGTGCCAGGAGATTTGACTATTTCTCCCTTGTTACGTTGACAAACATCACATTCAGCCACAAAATTGTGAATTTCATGTTTCATACCATCCCAAAAAAAAGAATGTTTGACCCGATCATAGGTTTTGGTAAACCCGGAGTGCCCAGCGGTGGGTTTAGCATGAAGCTCAAAAAGTATCGTGGATTTAAGTTTTGATTGTTTACATAAATACAAATGACCTTTGTATCGAAGTTCATCATTGAGACAAGAGTAACCTGGGGAGACTAGAGAATTGGCCTACAATTGTTGTCTCAGATGCGAACGTTTGGGATCGTGTAGCCATTCCTGGCGAACAACTTGGAGCCAATCTGGGACAATGAAGGAGAGAGAAAAAAGGGACCCTTCATCTTCATATTTAATGGAAAGTGCATCAACAACCACAATGTCTTTTCCTTTCTTGTAAATGATCTCATAATCATATCCAAAGAGCTTAGTCACCCTTTTTTGTTGCTCTAGGGAGGAAATGTGTTGTTCTAGAAAATACTCGAGGCTTTGATGATCTATCTTAATTTGGAAGCGTTTCCCCAATAGATAAGCGTGCCAAAGATCCATGACATGTAGAATAGCCAACATTCCCAAATGTCACTCTGACAGTTGTTTGCTGGTAAAGGCCAAAGGCCGACCCTCTTGCATAAGGACTACGCCAATTCCTTTCCCGGAAGCATCACATTCCAGGACAAAGGTCTTTGTGAAATCAGGAAGGGCTAGGAATAGAGTGGTGCACATGGCCATCTTCAAGGTTTGAAAATCCTGAGCATCTTCTTTAGTCCAAGTGAAAGAATTCTTTTTAAGGAGAGTAGTGAGAGGTGCCACAATATTTCCATAATTCTTAAAAAACTTGCGATAATAACCTATTAAACCCAGAAATCCACACAAGCTTTTAAGAGTCTTTGGATGAGGCCAATCTTGCATAGCTTCAATATTTTTAGGATCCTCCCAGACACCGGCCTTGCCAACAAGTGTTGGTCACTATAATTGCTTATTTAACTAAACAATCAAGTGCTACATAAATTGTCAACCCAGGGAAGTCTGTTTATTTCAAAGGTAATCAGACACTATATATGCTCAATCTCAAAAGCAACCTAGAGTTGTAGTAAAAACATATTAATCACACTTTGCCTTGAACAAACTGATGTTCTAACTTGAATTACAGGAAAGCACTCTACCTATTGCAGAGTTCAATGTTTACAGAAATAATTGTCTAAAGAATCCTGGATTACATTAAGAGAATGACAACCTGGAAAAGAAATCTTTCAGGATACTGCAAAAGGAAAGACCAACTATTCTGTAACCAGAGAACATGACGCTATTCCCAGAGCAGAAATCTTCAGCACCTATTTCCGATCATCACACTTTCATGAACTCATTACTAATCAAAATGATTGACACACACTAAAGACTAACTATCTCTTAACAGAGAACAAGATCCTATTCCCCAAGCAGGAATCTTTAGCACCTGTTTCCGATTAGCACACTTTCATGAACTCATTACTAATTGAAATAATTGACACACACTGAAGGCTAACTATCTCTTAACAGGGAACAGGACCCTATTCCCCAAGCAGGAATCTTCAACACCTGTCCCTGATTATCACTCCTCCATAAATTCACTAAATAGGATTGCTAACTAGAATTATTAACAATTACCCAAGAATGAATCACATGAAAACAATGTAACAATCAGTAAAGCAGAGTTCATTAAAGTAGTGTTTCAGCAAAACAGAGTTCATTAAAGTAGTGTTTCAGCAAAACAAAATTTAATCAAGGCATGAATAGAAATAACACTAGCACACTACAAAGCTAATGGGTGAATCTTGTGAAGAAGGTGGGCCCTCCCTTCTCACAAGATTCCCCTGAAACGAAAGGAACTGGAGATAAATGCTCAAAATAGTCTTTTATTCATCTGTGAAGTGTATCATATTACAATCTGAAGTAAAACACGTCTTTCTCTGAAAAATCCTTTCTTAGCTAAAAAGAAGGTCCTCTCTAATGATGATTTCATCTTATTTAAAGAGGAGAATCCCCTCGATACAATTTGATCATCAAATTACATTTGCACATCTGAATCCTATTCTTAGTCAGATCCGATTTCTATACTAGAATAGGGTATCCTAGTCTCCCGTAACAAAATACTATTACAAGTGCTGAGTGAGGTGTTGTTGTTGCGGCTGGAGTAACAACTTCTTTATTTGTCTTCTTGTTACTGTTGTTGTATGTTGTTTCAGCATCACAAATTGCAGGTTGTTTCAGCCACGGGATATGCGTTCTAACTGTTTCAACAACTTGGTCTCAGGCGGCAGCGATGGTTAATGCTAGCTCAAGGTGCGACTGTTGTGGTCAATGTAACAATTTTGTGTTGCTGTTTCAGCATTGTAGACCATGGAGGGTGTAACAGCTTCTTCTGTGTGAGTTGTTGTTTCAGCATAGTAGACCACAGACTGTGTAATAGCTTCTTCTGTGTGAGTTGTTGTTTCAGCATCATTGACCACGGAGAGTGTAGTAGCTTCTTCTGTGTGAGTTGTTGTTTCAGCATCGTAGACCACAGACTGTTTTAGCCACAGGATTTGCGTGCTTTAACTGTTTCAGCAACAGGCCTCAATGCTAATCTGCAGTTCGAACTGTTTCAGCACTTATACATTTCTGATCAATGGTTAAGTACGAGAGTAATGTAAAATTATACGCAAAATAGATTAAACATATAGTAAAGAGAAGAGACGTTGTGTACCTTTGGAAAGATAGGGTAAGGTGATAATGTGAGTTTAAATGTGAGTGAAACAAGGGTGTAAAGGTAGCAAAAAGTGTGAGTAAAAAGGTGCATTGTAGGGTCCTAACATCCCCCCAAACTTAAAATGTTGCATGTCCTCAAGAAACTTTACTCTGAATCAGAATCTGAATACCGACTCTAAGAATGCAAGTTACTCAAGCAGTAGCTGTGGAAGGTGATGTCTGTTGGAGCTCTGAACCCTTGAACGCGTTGTAACCTTTGCCAAGTTGTTGTTTCGGCCTTCTTGGGCAACTTATAATGAACTTGATATTTCTCTGCTGGCATCCAAAGGATAGGAAAATGAAATTGATACCCTATCCAGTTTTCAACACATTGCTGAACACACTTGATGTAGCTAGTTACCTTGGAGATTGATATCTCAAGATTAGTGGGTCTAAAATGATTGTTCTCCTGTCTTTTCCCAGTAGATTGTTGCCAAAACATGTTATTTGCCTGTAGGGCAGCAATCTCTATTGATTTAATGAACTGTTGACAATCCTGGAGCACTGTTGTCTGTAATTGCTAAATGTGTTGAGTCATCCCTGGTTTCTTCAAAAACTAATAATACTCTGTAACAAAAGTGGCATCATTTTGTGGTTCTGGCCGTATCCAAAGAAGGCGATTATCCTCATTATGCTTGGCAGCTAGGAAGTCATCCTTCCATATAATCTGATTGTTGAGGAGGGAGGTGAGTGCCCTAATCTGGATGTCACCGACAAGAGGGTTAAGGTTAAGCTGTCGGTTCTCAAGGATGGCCTCATTATGAAAATATACCTCACAGAGGAGGTGTTGATTTATAGCAGAGGCTTTTGCAAAGGTTTTAACAAAATATACTGGATTTAATATTACATGGGGTCTGCCTTCTTTGACTAATTTGATCTAAAACCATGTAATTCGTTCCATGAGGAATAGAGAGTAACTGCAGGATGGTTTCCTTGCTGCCAATAGCTTTTGTGCCAAGTCAAATATCAGAAGAAATTTGCCTTTTAGCTCTTTATTATGTTTCTTAAGGGCACGAGATTCCTAGCGTGTTTGCTCCAAAGATTCCCAATTTGAGTAGATATGATTTATCCAGATTTGTCTGTGTTCCTGCAGGCTTTTGGCCTGTGTAACAACAGACTCTTTTTTCCATTTCTCTATTATTGCCTGCTCATCCTATGGCTGAGTTTGTGTTTCAACATTGCAAGTAGTAGGCTGAGGTAGGGTCTGAGTGGCTTGTTCCACAAAGGTGTGGGTATTGATCTGGCTGGGAGGGGCAGATTCATCAATAGGCAATGTTTGTATAGCTTTATTAACAAAAATAGGGGCTTCAGATTTGACAATTGCTGTAGGTCAGGGTTCGGTCTTAATTTTGAAAGGTCCTGTTGGTTCTTGTGTAACAGCAGGGTGTTCTTCTTTGACTGCAAAAGTCGAAGGTGATGGGGAAGCTCCTAGCATTGGAATTTGAATTACCTTGTAGCCTGCTTGATAATGAATGTCCCCACATTGACTGCACATATATTCTCTACACGGATTCTCTGTTGTAGTTCCCTCTGACATGGTTGCTATGCAAGCTATCCCTCTGACATGGTTGCTATGCAAGCTAGGGTGTACAATTTAAGTTCCTTCTCATAGGCTTCCTTTGCCATGGCTAGCTCTTGCTTATAGGCTTCCAGTTCAGACCTTAGGAACTCATTTTCTTGTAGGACAGAGGCCATTGTTGGTTCTGGTTGAGGGGTGACTGGTTCTTGTGTAGCAGTCACAGTCGCATTAGATGGTTCTTTTGGAGCAGCTACAAGATCGATAGGTGATTCTTGTTTTCCATCTTCTTGATGTAAAGAAAGTAATGTTGCAGCGCCATGGGCCTTTGATTCCTATGTCTCAATAACAATATCAGCAGCTGGTTCTTATGTTTCAGCTGTAGCTGGTTCTTGTGTGACATCTATAGCTGGTTCTTGTGTTTCAGCCACTGAATGAGTAGTTGGTTCTTGTGTTTCAGCCACTGAATGAGTAGCTGGTTCTTGTGTTTTAGCTACTGAATGAGTAGCTGGTTCTTGTGTTTCAGCTACTGAATGAGTATCTGGTTCTTGTGTTTCAGCTATTGGGTTTGAAATGGATGATGTCGCAACATACTAGGCCTCTGGTTCTTGTGTTTCAGTGCCCGTGGGTGGAATAGGTAAAGATTTTGGAATTTGGGATGTTGGAGGTGTACGGGGTATTAGTCGGATGGGTTGGGGATTTAGGGTAGTGGTGGTAGTGGCTGCCCTTGTTGAGGCCCTTGTTCATTTTCTTTGTAAAAAGGGTGGAAAGAAAGGAATTTGCTTTCGTTTACATGGGGGTTTTTCCTCAATGATGGGACAGGGAGAATTGTCTGGTTCAGAACCATCGCTAAGAATATGAAGGGCAGGAGTGGATGATTCTGGTAAAATGTGGGGCGGGCTTGGTATGGTAAGGGGGTTAATTGGATTGATTGGGTCTACAGGTGGACTGTTAGGTATTTCCGGAGGGTCTGGAGGGTTTTGTGGTTGCTGTTCCTGAAGGTTTTCAGGAATTTCAACAGCTTCTTGGGGATCTATGGGTGGGTTGTTTAGTGGAGGGTTTTGTTGGGAAAAACCCTTTTGGATAAGTAGTTGGATGAGACGGTGATGGGTAAGTGAAAAGGCAGGATCTTTATCCTTTTTACAGTAGTGCGACATATTTTTAAGACATCCGAGCAGATAATAAGGAATGTTGACCAATCTAGAATGTCGTAAATGAGACAACAGGAAAAAATCATGCTGGTAGACTACCTGTTATCAACCTTCATAGGTAAGGTAGTGCTTGACAAACTTTGCAACTTCTGGTCATGGAGGTGGCAACGAGCTGAGTCGGACACCTCGGCCTTTAGGCTCAATTTGTTCCCCTGGCAAAAGGAAATCCTGCTGGGCATTAAGAATGATATGTTTGCAACTGAACATGTGAATGCCATTGGTAGGGAGACCTGAAACCTGTGCTATATCCTCTTCTGTAACTGAAATTCAAACCCCTTGAACAATGGAATGATCTTTCTGGATATTTTGAGCAAATTGGAGAACCTGTTGTTGATCAAATCCCTGGAACCTCTGAAAATAACCGAGCCATCCTACCTATAGAAAAATTTGATAGGCTTCTAGATACAGTTCTAACAGGGCTGTCGTGGCAGGTTTGTACCGTATAACAGAGCCTCCCATAGCTAACAACTCAGTAAAATACACCGTCAAAGAGTCGAGTAACCGCTTCTGTGCAGAGTGAGTTTTTCGGGTGAAGGTATGCAAATGGTGGTAAAACAACGAAAGGATGGTAAAAAAAAAGAGAATGACGGTGGTCGGCTTGTGTGAAATGATGATATAAGATTACGATATCCCCCCCCCCTAAGTACGGCTGAAATAATGAGTGGTAATTATGAGTTGCGATCTTCTCATTAACTGTAGCTTAATTGTATTTACATATGAAATTTACATACCTTATCTTTACCTTTTGATCCGTACTTTAAACAAAATATAGTGCCTGTCCATAATAATTCTGTGGTATCCATGGTGGAGACTTTTGATTTGTTAGAGGAATTGTATCAAGGATTTGTTTGACTGGAAAGACAAAATGTAGTATGACAGTGCAAGGCTTATTGACAGAGAATGATGAAAAGTTGATGTTTCAACAACAGAAAGAAGGGTGAAACAATTGTTGAACGGTGTTGTTTCGTCAGTGGAAAAAAATGTGAAGAATTGTTGAACAGTAGTGTTTCGACAATGGGAAAATGGCGAAAGGTTGCTGACAGTGGTGTTTCAGCAATGGGAAAATGTGAAGAATTGGGGACAATGATGTTTCGGCAATGGGAAAAGGGTGAAAGGTTGCTGACAGTGGTGTTTCGGCAATGGAAAAATGGCAAAAGGTTGCGGACAATGGTGTTTCAACAATAGGGAAAATGTGAAAATTTGCTAAACAATGGTGTTTCAGCAATAGGGAAAATGTGAAAAATTGTTGAACAATGGTGTTTCAGCAATGGGAAAAGAAGGGTGAGAAATTGTGGAACGGTGGTGTTTTAGCAGTGGGGAAAAGGCACAAAGTTGCTGAACAGTGGTGTTTCAGCAATGGAGAAAGTCAAAAAGTTGTTGAACAATGGTGTTTCAACAATGAAGAAAATGGCAAAAAGTTGCTGAACAATGGTGTTTCAGCAATGGGGAAGCTTGCCTCTTCTTGAAGTAGGATCTTCCTTTCTTAGTAGGCCTGTGCTTTGATCGGGAATCTGCAAAAATCGATTGTAACATGGTATTTCTTGACAGGGATTATTAGTAAACAAAATCTAATATAATACTAAAGAAATTAAATTAAAAATAATTAATTGCAATGAGGGGTAGGAGGCCCCTCTAAAAAGAGGTAATGAGAGTCTGCCACACATGTGGCCTTAAAATATTCTTTAGAAATAGGGTGCTAGTACAGACGGAGCCGATGACCATTTACAAGTAACAGTGTTTTGGAGTCATCGATTGTGAGGAGCCTTACTATTCGATTGGGGAAAACAATGTCTACTTCGTAAGGTCCAAGCCATCTTGTACGTAGTTTCCCTTGAAATTCTTTGAACCGAGAGTCATACAGTAGGGCCCAATTACCTTTTTGGAACTGCTTATGCTTGATAGTTTTGTCATGCCATTTTGATCTTTGTTGTTGAATCATAGTTGTCTGGTAAATGACATCTAGTCTTTTTTCATCCAGTTCATTAAGCTGCTGCAACCTGGCTGTCTGTGCATTGGTCAAATCAAGGTTGACAGCTAAAGCAATCCTTAAGGTTTTGATTTCAAATTCCACAAGAAAGACAACACTCTTTCCATAGACTAATTCATAGGGAGAGAATCCTGTAGTATTTCTCCAGGTAGTTCTGTAGGACCATAATGCTTCAGGGAGTCTATGAGACCAGTCCTTTCTATTTTCCTTCACTATTTTTGTGAGAATGGCTTCTATTACTTTGTTTGTGCTTTCCACCTGTCCATTGGCTTGGGGGTGGTATGTTGTAGTCATTCTATGCTGAATATGATATTTTTGAACAATAACTTTAAAACCATGAGAAGTGAAAGGAGGTCCCCCATCTGTAACCAAATCTCTTGGCACTCAAAATCTAATGAAGATGTCTTCAAATAGAAAATCTAGAACTACCTCTTCAGTTGCTCTATGGAGTGCTTTAGCTTCCATCCATTTGGTCATATAGTCTGTGCAGACCACTATGTAAACTTTTTGATTGGATGGGGGGTTGATGGGTCCTACAAAGTCTAAGGCCCATCTTTCGAATGGTTCAAGTACTATCTGGGGGTTTAATGGAATTTCATCTCTATGATTAGGTTGGCCCATTATTTGACAGTTATCATAGGCCCATACATATTTCTTTGCATCTTTAAAGAGTGAGGGCCAATAATACCCCATCCTGAGAATTTTATGTGCTGTTCTTTTATCAGCAAAATGCCCTCCACAAGGGCCATCATGACAATCTTTTAGTAGATCATAAACCTCATCTTCTCTAATGCACCTTCGAATTTCTTGATCAAGTCCTGTGTGGAAAAGACACCCACTTATCCAGCTATACTGATCACTTTGTTGAATGATTCTTCTTTTCTCTCGGTGGGATAGGTGTGGTGGTAACTTCCCTGCAACCAAGTAGTTAGCAATGTCTGCATACCAAGGTGAGTGAGAAGATACTGCAAATAGATATTCATCAGGAAAGGAATCATCTACTGGGGTGTCATCATCAGGTTTTAACCAAGAAAGGAAGTCAGCAACTACATTTTCTTTTCCTGGTCTATCTACAATTGTAATATCAAATTCTTGTAATAATAGTAACCATCTGGTGACTCTAGCATTTGTGATAGGTTTGTTCATTAGATATTTGATAGCTGAGTGATCAATATGGACAACAATAGAGTAGCCAGTGATGTAATTTCTAAATTTATTAATAGCAAAGATAACTTCTAAGAATGCATTTTCGGTAACTGTATAATTGCGTTCAGCAGGAGTCATATTCTTGCTAATGAAATAAATAGCATAAGGAAGATGATTTTCTCCTTGTCCCAAGACAACTCCTATTGCAGTATCTGAAGTATCAGAGGATATATGAAAGGGAAGTGTCCAATCAGATCCTCTAAGAATAGGAGCTGTAGATAACTGATGTTTAAGTGTATTAAATGCTTCCTGGCAAGAATTAGTCCATTTGAATTCAACATTTTTCGTCAGTAACACAAACAGGGGAGAAGCTATTTTGGATTTTTTTTTGATAAATCATCTGTAGTATCCAGCATGTCCTAGAAAACTTCTTACCTCTGTTTGGGTTTTGGGAGTAGGAAGATCTTTAATGACTTGTATCTTGGATGGATCTACCTGAATTCCTTGAGATGAGATAAAATGTCCAAGCACTATTCCTTCACTCATCATCATATGACATTTTTATGTACTTAAGGAGAGGTGGGCTTGTATACATTGTTTAAGCACTTTCTCAAGGTTTTGTAGTGCTTCCTGAAAAGAAACACCATACGGGGTAAAATCATTTATAAAAATTTCCATAGAGTCATTAAGCATATCAGAAAATATTCCTATAACTGCTCTTTGAAAAGTTGTTGGTGCATTACATAGTCCAAATGGGAGAACTCTATAGGAAAAAGTTCCCCAAGGGCTGGTAAAAGTGGTTTTGTCTTGGTCCTGAGGTGCAATTTTGATCTGATTATACCCACTGAAACCATCTAAAAAGGAGAAAAATTTCTTCCCTGACAAACTTTCTAACACCTGATCAATGAATGGTAATGGAAAGTGATCTTTTTGAGTAGCTTTATTTAAGGCTCTATAGTCCACACATACTCTCCATTTCCCGTTTTTCTTAGGAACTATTACCAATGGGGAAACCCATTCACTGTATGATATAGGATATATAAACCCTGCATTCAACAATTTTTGAAGTTCTTCTTTAAGGATTTCTCTTAAATTAGGGTTCATTCGTCGTTGAGATTGACAGATCGATCGACAATCTTCGTTGATATATATACGATGAGTACATAATTCGGGAGAGATTCCTTTCATATCTGTATAGTCCCATGCGAATGCTTCTTTATTTTCAAGAAGTAACTTCATTAATTGTTGTGTTTCAGCATCTGTTAGGTTGGGGTTTATGTTCAGTGTTTTGCTAGGTTCAATTTCTACTGGTATGCTTTTAGAAGAGATGGTGGCAGATGTTTGAGGTGGGTTTTCAGAGTTAGGGTTTTCTTGATTATCTGACTCCAACAGTGCAGCTAGTTGGTTATGAGTTTCTGGAGTCACAGAGGAGGGTTCACAAATAAAATTATTAATTACTTCATCCTCAGTGGCATCTTTAAGGCTTAAGGCTTGTTCGATGGTGAAGATGGGTTGAGTAAGTTGATCATCAAAGTCTACCCATACAGAATTATCATTATTAATGAAGGGTGTAGTGTGAGGGTAGAGGGTAAAATGTTTGGTTTCGTAACCATTGGAAATTGTCATTGATCCTGATCTACAGCTGATAAAAGCGTCTGCTGTGGCTAACCAAGGCCTGCCCAAAATTAGAGGGTGGCCCCCCAACTTTGTTTTAGGCTGTAATACCACAAAGTCAGCTGGATAATTTCATGATTCCACTGAGATAATTAGGTGTTCAATTACTCCCTCTGGTTTTATTGTAGAATGGTCAGCTAATTCTAGGATAGTTGGGGTGTCTCTGATTTCATTTTGCAATTGTAATAGTTGTGAGGTTTCCAGATTCATGATATTGATAGCGACACCTAAGTCTACTAGGACTCGAGGGATTATCATTTTTCTAATTTGTACAGAGACGATAGGGTGGCCGGGATCACCATATTTAACTAGGGGGACTTTACCTGACATTAGTGCAGACAAGTCACCCATGACATGGACTGTGAGGGGATCCTTAATTTTCCTACCAGGTTTCTTAACACAAATGTCTCGCATAGTCCTGGCATAAATTGGTACATCTTGGAGTGCTTGCAATAGAGGGATTTTGACATAAAGATTTTGTAATTCCCCCAGAAGATTGAAAGCCGGTGGCTCAAGCGTTTTAGTCAAAGCTAAACGCTCAGGAAATGGTGGTTTTGTTGTTTCAGTAGCAATGTTAGAGGATGATTGTACCTCTTCAGGTACATCATTCTCTTTTGTTTCCTCTTTATCAAAAGAGGTAACATCAGCTATGATAGGTTCTACTATTCTCCCTCATCATAAATGAATGTCGTTGCATTGCGCAGGGAGAAGAGAAAATGTAGGCTAGTTATGAATATCAATGCATTGCACAACTTTATTATTGGGGTTAGGGTTAGGTTGTACAAGTAGCTGGGGTATCATCATTTGATTGTTTGGTGGAGTACCTGATGGTAAGGAGAGTGGTTGCGGAAATTGTGATTGAGGTAATTGATTTGGGAAGGGGGGTTGTTGTCCTCTCCAATTTGGATTCCATTGGTTCTGATATGGTTGTTGTTGTTGTGGGGGCCAAGGAGTCCACATTGACAGATCAACAAAGGGTGGGTTAGTTTGTTGCATGGGTGGGTAATTCATTTGATTTAGATATTGCATTTGATTATAGGGAGGGTAATTCATTTGATTGAAAGAAGGATAGTTATTCCAACGATTAGAAGATG
>ML814304.1:153465-173772 GCA_009831015.1 Picea engelmannii | reverse complement strand
TAATGGGTGAATCTTGTGAAGAAGGTGGGCCCTCCCTTCTCACAAGATTCCCCTGAAACGAAAGGAACTAGAGAGAAATGCTCAGAACAGTCTTTTATTCATCTGTCAACTGTATCATATTACAATCTGAAGTAAAACACATCTTTCTCTGAAAAATCCTTTCTTAGCTAAAAAGAAGGTCCCCTCTAATGATGATTTCCTCTTATTTAAAGAGGAGAATCCCCTCGATACAATTTGATCATCAAATTACATTTGCACATCTGAATCCTATTCTTAGTCAGATCCGATTTCTATACTAGAATAGGGTATCCTAGTCTCCCATAACATAATGCTATTACAAGTGCTGAGTGAGGTGTTGCTGTTGCGGCTGGAGTAACAACTTCTTTATTTGTCTTCTTGTTACTGCTATTGTATGTTGTTTCAACATTGCAAATCACGGGCTGTTTCAGCCATGGGATTTGCGTTTTGACTGTTTAAGAAACTTGGTCTCAGGCGACAGTGATGGTTAATGCTAGCTCAAGGTGCGGCTATTGTGGTCAATGTAATAGTTTTGTGTTGTTGTTTCATCATCGTAGACCATGGAGGGTGTAACAGCTTCTTCTATGTGAGTTGTTGTTTCAGCATCGTAGACCACAGATTGTGTAACAACTTCCTCTGTACGAGTTGTTGTTTCAACATCGTTGACCATGGAGAGTGTAGAAGCTTCTTCTGTGTGAGTTTTTGTTTCAGCATCGTAGACCACAGACTGTTTCAGCCATAGAATTTGTGTGCTTTAACTGTTTCAGCAACAGGCCTCAATGCTAATCTGCAGTTCGAACTGTTTCAGCACTTATACATTTTTGATCAATGGTTAAGTACGAGAGTAATGTAAAATTATATGCAAAACAGATTAAACATATAGTAAAGAGAAGAGACGTTGTGTACCTTTGGAAAGATAGGGTAAGGTGATAATGTGAGTTTAAATGTGAGTGAAACAAGGGTGTAAAGGTAGCAAAAAGTGTGAGTAAAAAGGTGCATTGTAGGGTCCTAACAACAAGATGACCCAAGTACTCGACTTCCGAGGCACCAAAAGCACATTTAGATTGTTTGAGGAAAAGTTGGTGCTGAGAGAGTAGATGAAGAACTCGATCCACATGAGCAAGATGGGTTGTCTAGGTTTTACTATAGATGAGGATATCATCAAAGAAAACTAAGACAAAATGATAGATAAAAGGATGAAAGACATGATTCATGAGTCTTTGGAAAGTGGAGGGAGCATTACACAAGCCAAAGGGCATGACCAAAAACTCATAGTAGCCCTCATGAGTTATAAATGTAGTCTTAGGAATTTTTTCCTCGTTCATATGGATATGGTGGTAGCCAGAACAAAGATCAATTTTAGTAAAGAACTGGGTGCCACTCAATTCATCCAAGAGGTCATCAAGGAAAGGAATGATAAATTTGTCTTTAATGGTGAGTTTTTTGAGGGCACGAAATTGAGGACACATGCACCAAGAACCTTCTTTCTTAAGGACCATGACCACATGAGAAGAGTAGGGGCTCGTACTAGGGTGGATAACACTTGCGTTGAGCAATTCTTGAACAATTTTCTCAATTTCATTTTTTTGGGAAAAGGGATGATGATAGGGACGGATATTGGGAGGAAGGCTTCCTGGGACAAGGGGAATGAAATGATCATGAACACCATGGGGAGGGAATCCTTAGGAAGTGGAAAAAACCACTTGATGTTTAGAGAGGATGGATTGGAGGTCATGCGACACAGAGGGTTTCTCAGTGGCTTGTATGGCATGGAGTTGGGAAATAATGCCTTAATGACCTTTTTTGAGCAGCTTTTCCATGTGATGGGAACTGATGATCTCTGGGGAACCGATGGTGATTCCTTGGAACTTATATTGTTGGCCCTCTTGGTCGAATTCCATGGTTAATTCCTTAAAATCCATGAGAATGGGACCCAAAGTCCTAAGCCATTCTGCACCCATCACAATGTCACAACCACCCATGTCGATAGAAAACATATGAGATTTCATGTGGTACTCAGCAATTTGGAGATGCACATTTTCACAACGCCCTCCACATTTCTTGGACCTACCATTGGCAATCATGATTTGCAAATTATTGACGGTACAGATATAGAAATGAGTTTCTTGGGCAATGCGGTGATGAATAAAATTATGGGTGCTTCCACTATCAACAAGAATGATGACCTTCCTATGCTTAATGTAACCAATTAGCTTGAGGGTTTGGGGAGAAGAGAAGACAGTGAGAGCATTTAGGGAAATGACCGGTTCTACTTTGGGAGGGTCTGAGGGAGGGGTCATGTCAGTGGGTTCAGGTGACATGGACACAAGGGGAGCCTCAACATCGTCTTCCAAAACATCCTCTGAGATGGCCATAAAAATCATTTGTTCCTTACACTTGTGCCCAGAAAAATATTTGTCATCACAATTACAACAAAGGCCTTTGAGTTGGCGTTCAGCCATTTCGGCCCTAGTCAATTTCTGGATCTTTAGTGGAGTAGAAGGAGGAGTGGGAGTGACTGGTTTAGTGCGAGGAATAAAAGAGGGTTTTTATTTTTGAGAAGAGACAACTTGTTGTGCTTCCTTAGCTATTTTAGTAGCATCCACCCAACTTTGAGGCCGATCAACAAGGACATGGGTACAAAACTCATCCTTGATGCCACTCATAAAACATTCTCGGAAAAAACATTAGACATGCCCTCTATATGAAAATCCAATTGGTCAAAAGCGGCTATAAAGTCTTCCACTGTGCCATATTGTTTCAACTTGGTCAAACAACCTAAATGGTTGGTGTTAGTGTCAAAGCATTCATAAAGCTCTGCCACAAAGTGTGTCCAAGTCACATACCCTTGGAAGGCATTTTTAATCCATTGCCACCATTGCCAATGTTCTTGATCTAGATGGAGAATACCATATCGGAGTTTGGATAACTCATCTGTAATTCCATACAAAGAGAAATAATGTTCCATTTGAGTTACCCAACTAGTGGGATCTGAACCATCAAATGTGGTCACATCCATACGTGGAAGGCGTAGGTCACGTTGAAATTGATGGGGCTAAAAATTTTGGGAATGAGAGGAAGTTTCACCTTTGGTTTGCAAAGGTGGGTTAGATGAGGGAAGATATGCAGGGATATGCAACTTGGCACAGATCATCGTAGTGACAAATTCAAGCTGGGTAACAAGGTCTTGTTTGAGGTCCTCTATTTTGTTGTTGATGGAGGAATGCATGTTTTTATTGATGGTGGAAATATTGGTACTGAGTTGTCTCACTTATTGTTGGGTTTCTATGAAATTAGAGTGCAAGGCATTGAAGCGAGCTTCCAAGTCTTGGCTACGGTTGCGGGTCATGATGAAGAGGGAACATAAAAAGGGGTGGGTGGGACCACACAGGAAATGGGTTATGGGTGAAGTGTATCAAAATGATTAGGGAGACGAGTTGAATCCAATGGGGTAAATCCCAAATAAGGGTGTTGGAAGGGAGTCGGGTCCACGAGAAAAAAAAATTGTTGAAAAATGATAGGTATGACTGTGATAAGGGCGAAGAGAGAAATCCAACGGGATAGGTCTCAAATAATGGTGCCAACACTATCCAGACTTTTTTTTTTGTTTGTTACTCATACGGAGTTATACTCGGATCTGAAGAATATTGTAGTGATGAAATGCCCAAATGCTTAATAGGAAGAAATGTGTAGTAATTTCACAATTTGAATGAAGGAGACACAATTTCCCAGCAATAGATGTTTTCTGTTATGTTTTTGTTTCCATCCCAAGAGTTAGGGTATTCAAGGGTTCTACAGACAAGGGTTTTCCTTGTGCTATAACTCTTTGATATACGTGTGAGGTCCAACAATAGTACTTGGCCCAATATCTCAGGGCACCAACTAAGGAGGCTAGACCATGCCCTTATCAGTACTACCCGACTACCCTGGTACTAGAGAGTATCTTCCCGAGTTTTTTTCTTAGTGGCACTATAACAGTCAGGAAGTCGATTGGTTTATCTATGGAGGGCTTCAGAAGATCTAAGACGATCCGTATACAAGTGTTGTGTGATGCGCTCCCACTTGAAGGGGTACCAATAGGGTTACAAGGGTGGCCAACATATGTGCGCTTAAGTACCACTTTTATTTCTTGTGTGTATGAATCCCCAAATATGAGTTTATGTGCATAATGACATATCTTTGTAGCTTAAATATGTCGAAATACGTCTCTACCCTGAAATAAAAAAATTAACCCACAATTTTTTGTCAAGGAAGGTGCTCTGATACCACTTGTAATATTCTAGATATAAAATAGTATGCAGAACATAAATAATTAGCTAGAAATGATAGATAAACAATGATATAACCAGAACAACACACAATAATACCAAGATAATACCATAATAACATCAGAAGAGCACTTTGATTACTGAGAGAAATGTTCACTTGCCTCTTCGAGGGGGAAACCTCCAGTAGAGTAGAGCTCTATTACAATAATATCCAAGACAAAACTTATCATACCCTAGACTCCTATTTATACTAAATATGTCTATCAAAAGAACAATCTAGAGGAATATCCTTCTAGAAGCGGAAGCTTCTATTACGTCTTCTTACATTTGACTTATTCTTCCTTATTGCTAGGCCTTATTAATATTGACCTTTATTACATGGAAATAGATTATTCTACCTATGTGAGGGGTTAGGTCCCTAAAAATTCATGTCTAAGTACAACTTCCTATTTTCTGTGATTGCAACCATCTTTTCTGCTAGTGGTAGAGTGCTAATTGTCTCCTTAAAATTTTGCACCTTCTCCAGCGCAACCTGCAACTTCTATTCTATTCCTTGCAACTCTGCATATTTTGTTAGTTGATTCCATACTTGTCTACTTACTTCATACAACTTGGAACACTCCTCCTCCAAACTCTTGATACTTTCCACTGTTTTCATCGTTGTCTTCTCCCCTTTCTCCCTTTCCTCAGGTGGAGTGCTTGGCGTAGTGCATGCTTCTAATTATACTATCTTCACACAAAAGCCTAGAATGGATTCACTAATATTCAACACTTCTCTTCTAATGGAGAATATACTTCCATGAGGACCTCCGGAATGTCGCTATAAACCTTATGGATTGCTTGTTGTAGCCTTTCTTCTTTCTATTTAGCCTCATACCTCTCCATCATAAATTTATTGTATTCTATATGCAATGTTGCCTTATCATTTGTCACTTTGGTCAACTCCATCATCGTCGACTCTGGGCACAAATTTATCTTCTGTGTAACACTTATCTTCAAGCCCTTTAATACATTCATCGACAATTGTGACAAGACTAAGTCAATATGACTTAATCTTTGTGCTTGCTCCTGCATCTCTATCGAGGGGAAATCTATAGCCCCTGGTGAAATATTTATCATTCAGTGCTCTTCTGATACTTCTAATGGATAAGAGGTTGTCAATGTTTCTTATGTAATCTTCTATGTACTCTCCATCTATTCTTCCTCTGTCCTTTGATCTGGTGCTATTTTGGTTGCTTCCAAAAGTTGACATAATGAATCTATCTGCTCCTGCACACATGTGTGTATCTCCTCTTATTTCTACATCATGTGATGAAATGATTCATCTGTCACTTCCTTTACTTGATCTTCTATTTTCTCTAGGTCATTTTCTGTCAGGTCCTGGGTGGCCACTTCCTTGAATTCTTTCCTCTTCTTGTGTTGGTGTACTATTTTCCCCTTATCGTGTTCTTTCCTCTTCTCTCCAGGGCACGGTACTATTTTCTGTGTGTCTCCATTTCCTTTTCCTTCGTGTTCTTCTTCTTATTCTTCCAGATCGTTCTCTAGTGGTTTTGTTTATGGATGCTCCATTTTTGGTACTGGAGTTTTCCATTCTTCCTCCCAATCTTCCATAATTTTTCCAACATCATCTCCTGTCAACCTGTATTTGGTCGTCAACCACTACTAATTCGGGTCCCTCTTGGCTTGGATATACATATGGTGTCTTCCTTCTTTAAAATGCACAATCTCCTTATATGCTTCCACTACATGCAGTAGTATGCATGGTGTATCCTGAATGCTCTACTGAATTATCTCCTTGTAAACATAGAAAGTGATGTTATTATCCAACTATCTTTTCTTGTGCAAAATATGCCACAAGTTCACATATCTTGTTTTCAAACATGGTTTCTTCACAACTCCCATAAATTGAGTGTATTTTGGATCCCTCCAAGCCACTAATGAAATCAGTATCAATAGCCATGCATAATAGAATTTTTTTCGTTTATCTTGTGCCTCCCTGCAATCCACAATAATTGGCTTACCAAGAAAGTCACCCAGTTCATTTGTACTCTTGCAACACACTTATTAGTTGTTTCTATTACACCTATTATTACTTGATCTTTGCGACATTTCCTCAACAACTTACAAGCCAGTACCTGCATCATGAACCTGATAGTATCATCATTAATACTTACAATGTCCAAACCACACACTCCTTTATGTCTGTCATACTTATCATTCATCTTCTCCGCTAAGGATTTATCCTTATATTTGTCTGTGAATAATGGTAGTGGGTATTCCCTTGTTGATGGTTATAACCGGATGATCCACACAATGATTTGAGTGTCTATTGACATATGTCTATCCAACCATTAAAATCCTCCATGGATGCAGCTTAATAACAACTTGACGCAGATGTTGATCTCTACGATCCTACAAAAATGTGGAATCTCTAATAGATTCAAAAGCCCTTTTTTCTCTAGCCATGCTTCCCACTTGCATTCATATTCAATTCTTTTCATAAATCTTCATCAACTTTGTATCCTACGACAGATTATACGCTATATTTTCTAGCCTGTCAAAATCCTCTTGCCAATTTTCATTTATGACTACGCATTTCCACTACCTCATAGTCATTTTTTATCTTTAATGCTTGTCCCATCATGTATGTTCTTTAATGATTTCCCCACCCGCTGCGTAGATATTTCTTGCAATTCAATCCTCCTACCTGCACACAATTCACTCCTCTTTCTACATCTCTGCGACATTTGATGGTTTATCTCATTACTGGTTTAACTATTTGAACAATACCTAATGCATAACTTCAACCTTCTATCTCTTGCTTCAAACTCTTTTATTGATTTTCTTCTTTTATTTTTCTTTATAATACACTATAATACAGATCCTATGGTACACATATTATGTTCTCATACTAGGGTGTGGAAGACCGACTGTCCCTATACATTTTCAGTCGACTATCGTTAACCCGTCCTTCCACAATTTCCCCATTCAATTTCTCCAACTGAAAAATACCTACCTATATCATATACATTGTCACATATGGACCTAATCGATGCATTTGGAACTTCCTAGGGCACTATAAAAACTTGTTGTCATAGAGAAAAACTAAGTCTCCCATATGGAACTTTTTTTGTTTAATATGTTTGTCATGCCATGCTTTTTCACATGCTTTCTGAACTTGTTTGATGAAATCTGGGGACAAAACAATCTTCCTCCAATTCTACTAACTCTGACAATATTTTATGTATTGTTCCATAATGAGTGAGCTTTGTAAGCGCGACAATGTGCATAATCGACACAATGAACTCCATAGGCATAACTGCTTTCTGACCATACACTAATTTGAATTGTGTCTTGTCAACTTCTTACATGTGATTCTATATTCCCATAACATTGCAGGAATCCTCAATTCTCAGTCATCTCGACTTACATTACATAACTTCGTCAGTGAATGCTCGAGGATCTTATTGAATGCTTCTACTATTCCATTTACCTGAGGATGATAAGGTGTGCTCTTCTGGTGATGAATATGAAATTCTTCTATCAAAGTTGCAATCATCCTATTAAAAAAATGAGTACCTGGATCACTCATAAGGATTCTCAGACATCCAAACCTTGTAACCATATTCTCAAACAATAACTGTGCAACAGTATCCACGCTGCAATCTATGACTGGTTCTTCTTTGTCCCATTTGGTCAAGTACTCTACCGCAGTGATGATGTATCCTTCTCTTGATCTCTTTGCTGGTGGATTGATTGCTTCAACGAATTCAAATGCCCACTTATCAAAATCCTGCAATGTGACTTATAGTACTAATGGCATCTCATCTATTCTAGAAGGCTTCCCAACTCTATGATAGACATCACAGGTATGACATAACTCCTTAGCATCCTTATGAAGGGTAGGCCACCAAAGTCCTACACAAAAAATCTTATGAGCAGTCTCTTTCCTTGCATAGTGGCCTCCTTCAACTCCTTCATGTGCTTCTGATAGAATTAGAGATATCTCATGATCCAATACACAGCGTCACATAATACCATTTGTGCCTAACTTGTATAAATTTCCTACTATAAGTTGATAGTCTACTGCCTTCACTACTAGCTTCTTCTTCTGCTCAAATATAAAGTCAAGTGGGGCTACTTATATGCTCAAGAACTATATTATGTCTACAAAATAATCATCAACCATATGTACTACAAACAAGTGCGCGTATGGTAGACTATCATCCAAGTTTCCTGCATCTTCTCCTAATAATATGCACGACAAATGATCAAGTCCTAAGTTTTTTTATAAAAAAAAAATAACAAAATTACATTATCAAAATTCGAGTGCCAAATTCATCATGTAAAGAAAAAAGGGTTAACAAAGGGTTAAAAGATGGTAGACTACTCCATCACGATTCACATCTCATGAATGGTTAGATTAACGTTGTTGAAGGAAAATCTCGGACAGGTAGATCTCCTCAAAGAGCTAGACTCTTAACTCTAAGAAAGAAAGTGCTTATCATGGTCACTGACTTCCTTTTAGATCTAGGTGGACTAGTGTGTGAGAAGTTAGGAGAAGAGAAGTACCTTTTACCAGTGTTTGTCCCTGCACACTCTGAGTTGAGCTCCAATCTTTCGCTCCTTGATGGATCCTGTAGACAAACAAAGTACGACCACTTCCTACTCTATCAAGATTGGTCCGAAATAGGTCTATCTTCTAAAGAGACAAATTCATGTGAGATTGAACATGAATTAGAAAGAAACAGGCCAAGCAAATTATATTAATGAGGGAAAAACATTGCTTACAGCCATAGATGAATTGCAGCAGTTTCGTCAAGTCCTCCTTGTCTACCCCTTGCTCAAAATATCCATGATATGAATGATGATAGCTTCACTGATTGCTCCCTATGAGATCATAGGTCTCTTGCTCCCAAATTATCTCTGTTCTAGCAACACTTATAAGATCATAAGTTTGGTGTGATTCTCCCTTTTCAGTCCCCTTTCACCATGATAAATCTTGCTTATATAGCCTTGGAGAGTCTTTAACCACTTGAGATATCCTTGGGGAAGTTGAGGATTTGCCTCCTTCAGTTGAGGATCTTCCCTAAGATCATGGATGGACTAGGGATTCAAATCCAACTGCCTTCCAAGAATAAAAGGATCCTTCCCCCATTCATCTCAACAACTCAACTACTGCCTAGAATAGGCAGTGCTCCCTTAAAAGGGTCATCAGAGCGCTATAGCGCTCCCTAGTAGTGTATAGGGGAGCACCATCACTCTTGAGGATAGGAGCACTCCTGCAAAATGGATGATGCAGTGCTATAACGCTCCCTGATGGCTTATGGGGGGGCGCCAACACTCCTGAGATAGTTATAAGGGAGCACTCCCCTCCAAAAACTTAGTTTTTTTAGTGTTTTCAGATGGAAAAAGGTTCATGAGCCCAGTTAACCTTTCATCCTCTTCTAAATTAAGTGTTTGACATGTGCCAAGTGTCCTCCTAATGTCGTTTACAGGCACGACATAGGCATTATGGCAATATGCTTCCCTGACACTTGCAACACTTGTGAGCAAAATACGACACTTGCGACCTTTGTAATGATGACACTTGCGACACTATCAAAGTGAGTATTTTTTATGTGTAACAAACATATCGTTACATTCAAAAGCAATGAACTATCAATTATTTCATTTTCAAAATTCAAACACTCGGTTTTCATTTGAACCCAAATAATTGAGGCCTGCATCCACAATGATTGAAGTGATAGCTCCACATCCTCAATGGTTGATTGATTGTTGACTTCGTTATTTAAAAGTTGCGTTTAAGAAGCATTGCTATAAATAATTCACTTTCTACTGCAGTATTCAATGCTGCCTGGTAGGCTGGATATTGGCCACCTTTTCATACAATGAATCTATTTTGATTAATCATATCACACAACTCAGTACAATGTGTGAACGCGTGAATGGTTCCCGACTATTGACTTGACTTCATCGTTTAAAATGTGTCATACAATCAATTCATTTTGATTAAACCTATCACATGGCTTAGTATGGCTTAATGAGAATAGTTGAGGACTATTGACTTGTTCAGACACTACGTTTTCATACACGCAATGCATTTTGATTAATCCTATCACCCAACTTAGTGAGATTGGTTGCTGACTATTGATTTCATCAGTTTCACACAGTGGGTGAATTTATTAGTCCCTGCCGTAGGCATAGAGGGACTATAACGATCTATAATTCGTTGACCTCATATTAATTTGTCCTTTGACCACACATATTTGCATAATATCTATTTTTGAAGCTAGAGAACTAAAAACATTGAATTTTATATAATAAAAAGTACCATATATGTAATGATCTGATTGAATTTTGAATGACTGATGACTTCTTTATTTAGAAATTTATGGACCATCAATTCTTTCATTTTCGAAAGGCCGGAACACTGTGTTTTCATACAATGAATGTATTTTGATTAATCATGTCACACAACTCAGCACAGTGTGTGAACGCGTGAACGGTTCCTGACTATTGACTTGACTTCATCGTTTAAAATGTGTCATACAATCAATTCATTTTGATTAACCCTATCACATGACTTAGTACGACTTAATGAGAATAGTTTTCGACTATTGACTTCATCGTTCAGACAATGCATTTTCGTACACGCAACTCAACGCAACGCATTTTCATTAATCCTATCACCCAACTTAGAACAGCTTAATGAGAATGGTTGTTGACTATTGACTTCATTGTTCAAATTTTCCACAGACCGCGTGATTTTTTGAATTTTTAAGGACTATTGACTTTTTTATTTAGAAGTTTATGGACCATCAATTTTTTATTTGTTTATGGACTCAATATTGAAGTGATCACCATCGCATGTGCACCACGTTGATTCGATGGATGATGACTATTGATTTCATGATCCAAAAGTCTCGAACTATCCATTATTGTATTTTCAAAATTCAAACATGCCCTTTCACACTATCATGCTCGGGAAGAGATATATCAAAGCTAAAAAAAATAAATGAAAGTGTTCCTTTTTCATATTATCAACATGGTGGAAGAGATATATCAAAGCTTCAAAATAATTTACAACATACCATATGTGCTATCCCATGGGGCTAAATAATTTACAACTTACTACACTCCATAGGGGGAATTTAAATGTAAGATATTATTCCATATACTCCATATACACCATATTTGTCATGGTGTTGTTGAGAGAAATAATCATACATTAAAGAAAATTGAAAATTGTGTGATCCAATCTAAGGGATCAAGTCCTCATTTTTGGGCAGAAGTAATTAATTGTGTTGAATTATATAGTTAATTGCACTCCCACAATTTTTTTAAAAGATGTAACATCGAGGAAGCATGGAGTAAAATTAAACCAAATGTAAGTCACTTTCATGTTTTTGGTAGTGAAGCATGGGCTCCCATTCCTCATGAGAAAATGAAAGTATTACAACCTAAAAGTGAGAAATGCATTTTTGGTGGATATTCTAAAGATGTAAAAGGTTATAGACTTTTTCAACCTCATTCCAATGAAATTATTACTATGAGAGATGTTAAGTTTGATGATGATATTTCTTCCTTTGAGATTAATTTAGTATTTGTGCCATATTTGGCTTGCGATCCATCTTCAACGTTTGTGCCATCTTCGCCTTGCAATCCATCTTCAACGTTTTTTCCATCTTCTATTCCCAAGTTTTCTATTTGTGATCCTATTTTGGTTTCTTCTTTAGATGATGACAACGAGGATGAAAATCCACCTTTCTCTCATTGGGTCTATCAAACATGAGCCTAAACCAACATCACCACTTCCTAGATGGGTTCGTAAAACATGAAAAGCAATTGGTGATCTTGTCAGTGATCCTACATATGAACATTGTACACGTTAACAGTTCTAGTAGGCCTCCTCTCTTTTTGATCAAGTTTAAGAGACTCATGATCTAGAAACACTTGCAGAAGCTTATGGCCATCCAAATTGGGACACAACAATGAATGAAGAATATTGTTCCTTAATGGCGAATGACACTTGGGATCTTGCACCTCTTTCAAAAAAAAGAAAACTTGTTGGATGTAAACGAGTGTATAGAACTAAGTATGCATCAGATGGAAGTGTTGAAAGACATAAGGTTCGATTAGTTGCCAAAGGATTTTCTCAAATTGAAGGTATTGACTATAATCAAATGTTTTCCCTTGTAGCCAAAATGAATCCCATCCACCTTGTTCTAGCCCTTGTTGCTTCACATAAATGGGAGATACATCAGATGGATGTTAAATCTGCCTTGTTGCATGGAGATTTGCAAGAAGAAATTTACACGGAACAACCTCCCAGCTATGTTCAAAATGACTCCAACCTTGTTTGTCACATTAAGAAATCTCTCTATGGTCTTAAGCAAGCTCATTATACTTGATATGCTAAAATGGTTAGCTTTCTTCTTGACACCAGCATTTCCAAATGTCATTCTGACCCCAGTGCCTATACCCAAAAAGTAGGTAACCATCTCATAATACTCATTCTTTATGTTGATGACATATAGAATAAGCTGCACATGCACTTCATCATAAAGTTTATTCAAGATCGTGTTCTTGAAGTGCTCTTTTTCCCTACAGAGGATGAAGTTGTAGACATTTTCAGAAAGTCTCTTACAAAAATGAAGTTTTCCAAACTTTGATCTATGTTGGGAGTTTAGGATGTTTTCATTAAAGGAGGATAGACTCCAATGCCTTATTCCTTCTCCTACCRTGTCACCTTCGTAAATCCTTCAATCYTATCYCARGTTGTTCTTAAGGGGGGGATGTTAGGATATTTAGACATTTGAAGTTAKTTAAGATCAACTTYGTYYAATGTATCTTTAGGTAAAGTATGTTTCTTTAGTATGCAATATTATGCATTTTTAGTTATCTAATCTGAAGATCACAATATGTTCTAGACATAAAGTAATCAAATGGCTCATCTTCTTCTCTAAACTCATAGCTATATTGATATATGGCTTAACTCTGGATTGGTCCATGATGTTATTCAAATAGCATATAGGGTCATTTTCTTATGATCGATTGTGAGAAACTCATGTGTAAAACATTTTCCTTTTAGATTAATATATTGCCTCTAGTAGCCACATTGTTTAGGGCTATGGACTATTCCCTCTTTGAAGGTTTTAACTACGTAATATACTGGTGTACTAATCTTTGATCTATTTGTATAAGGAGTTGCTTAAGATGTTCCACTTATGTGGAAATACACTATTATCAAACTAATGAAAAAATGTTTATACTCACTAAAATAAAAATAGAAAAAAGTAACAATAATACAAAATAGTTATTATTGACATCTCAATAACAACAACAACTTGTATATTTTAAATAGACCTAACCTTTTAAAACATGAATTTTCTCTTTAAAATTACATTTTAATTAATCTTGTAAAATAATTTAACACACCATTTATAATAAATAATTTATTTTTTCATTAAAAAAATCTATAAATTAAAAAAAAAATATTAAAATTATTAATTTTTCTATAAAACGAAAATAAAATAAAATTTACAAAATCACAAAATTTCATCATCAAAATTACAATTTTCCAATACAAAATATAGAGAAACTGCTCCATCACACCAAATTCCATAAAACGAAAATAAAATAAAATTTATAAAATCACAAAATTCCATCATCAAAATTACAATTTTCCAATACCAAATTCCATCATATAAAGAAACTGCTCCATCACACCAAATTCCATCATATAAAGTAAAAAGAGTTAGAAAGGACACTACTCCATTACACATCGGGAATGGTTAACGTATCGTTATATTAAAAAATAATGAACTACTAATTGAGGTCTGCATCCCCACTAGAGGGAGGTGATAGCTTGCATGTCCATGGCGTGCATGGTCGGTTGTGTATTGACTTTGTTATTTAAAAGTTCATAGATTGCGTTTTCATTGCGTTTTCATAGAATCAATGCATTTTGATTAATCCCATCACACGTTATTTCAAAGGAGCATAGTCACACATTTTACTATAGATTTGAGTGATTTTTTGGATTTGATTTTGTTCAAAATCAGTGAGGAATTATGGAATCTATAGATTTGAGCGATTAATTTTGTATATCAAAATGTTTTGAGGGTTTTTAACATACTTAATCTATTTAAGTACTCATAAATACAATTTAAACAAAAAAAAAATAACTATTCAATTTAAACAAAAAAAAAACTATTTTGTACAAATTTACATAGTCGAATTCCAACCAAAATAAAACATTTAGCAAATTCAGAAAATTGCATTTTCATACCATCAATCAATGCATTATGATTAATCCCATCAAACAACTTACTGAGGTGAACACCTGCATGAATGGCTACTAACTATCAACAATCAATGTATTTTGATTAATCATAACAGACAATGCATGTGCACCGCGTGAATGGTGGCTGACTATTGACTTCGTCCTTCAAAAGCTCCACATATCGCGTGAATTTTGAATGACTGTTGAATTCTTTGTTTAGAACTTTTTAAATGTATTGAACCACATAAATATAATTTATTTATAAATAATTTTATTTTTATCTATAATTTATTTATAAATAATTTTATTTTTATCTATAATTTATTTATAAATAATTATATTTTCACTAATGTCCACAATATGGGTTTGCAATGTTCTTTGTTATTTGGAAAAAAAAAACATGATAGGGAAACCTAATATCTTAATGGTCATAAATGAGATTAATATGGGTTTGCAATGTATTTTGGCAAAAAAAAAACATGATAGGGAAACCTAGTATCTTAATGGTTATAAATGAGATTTTGGATGAGAATATTAGGAGATTGAATGTGATTGATGAAGCTATAAATTTTCTCCAAGTTTCTAGAATTTATGGTAAATGTCAATTCAATTAGAGTTAAACTAGATTAGAGTTAGACTAGAACCATCTTGCTTATTTTTAGGGAGGAAGGACATTGAAAACATTAGCCTAGTTTGTCGACATTTCCTTAGAACAATTTGCATTAAGAAAGCATCGATTTTCCTCAAATTGTTGGTTCTCCTCATCTAACCAAACCTCACCAACACATTCACAAATAAAACTAAGAGTTGGAATTCATTCCCAAGATTGCGAACCCCGTCTTCCATTATCTTTTCTAAACACTTTCAAATGGAACTTTGTTTGTTTTGAAACACTATATTTCTCCAAGTAAAGTATTGTAGATGTCATTTGTACTATTCCATCACTTGCGCAAGGCATGGGTCACCAATTTTTAGAAGTTATGATAATGCTTCAATTGCATCCTTCAATTGAATCTAACTATGGGTACACCTTGTGAGTTCCTATTTAGTTCCAATATCCCAATGCAAGAAAATAAAATTACAATATTGTTTTTAGAAGAACAAACATGAATTAAGTAACCACACCCCACCATGACAATAACCAATGCATGGTGGAAAAAAACAATGCACACAAAACCACTTTGATCTTTCCTCATTGCGACCATCTTCCTTTGAGAAACAACAACAAAATACCCCCATTTCTCTTGTTGATTCTTTGACTTTTCAACACTTTCCCAAGAAGATTTCTAATGATCCTTTGCACACTTCTTTATTATGAGCACCATGATTATCTTTGAACTTGTTGAGTACATACTCAACACCATTGCACTTGCAACAAAACTTAACATTGTCGTCTATAACTAGTGATCATATAGTGTTATAGCGTCATTTTCCACCAAATATGCTCAGGATGACTCATTGGCCTCACTTACGTCCCTTTCCCTACTTGTAGAACCGAAATCCCCTTTTTCCTCCTTAAAATATCCTTAAAAACCCCATTTTTCTAGATGTACATGACTCTCTTCAAGGTATCATGAGTACATACACTAGTTGCTAGTTAGCAACCCGTGTACATGTTATTTTGGCTCAAAATAATAATAATTCTCAACATTTTGGGTGGATTTAATGGAATCCTCAGTTTCCTAACTTCCTGTAGCCTATACATAATGACTCCAACCATCAAAGTGGAGTATAAAATAGAGCCTTGGGGTGGAGGAAAACAGAACGGAAAAATGCATCCTTATGCTGGAATTTTCATCATTGTCTTGCAAGCCCCTATTTCCCTAAGCATTTGAAATTGTCCCTTCTGCCTAGAAAAACTTGTTTCCAGAATTTAAATTCTTCTTATCTTGTCAAAAAGAAAGATAATGTAGACCCCCTTCTCTCCTAAGGGCTGCACGACCTCTCGGTCAAGGATCTTCAGTTTCCTGAGTCAAACGACTCTTGAGACCTTGATAGTCTCACCTCTTGGTCAAACACAGGTCCTTTCGGCTTCTGGTGCAGGTCTTATGATACCTGGGACCTTCCCCTTTGCGATCAACAAACTCTCAGAGTTGGCGCTAGCTCCTTTTCCTTGGCTCCTCCTTAGATGTGACCCTAGGCGGTAACCTCTCGCAAACACGCGATTGTGGGCATACTCAAAGGTGGTTTAGAACTAAAATACTTTTTTCCCCACAATTCACTTCGATCCACCATGTTCCTATTGCCAAAACCATGGTCTCGATTGCGACCCACCTCGACTTTTTTTAAAGCTCGAGCACCTTCTATCCCCGCAATGCAAGGTGACCGTCAATCTCACAATCTTGACGGTGGTTCTAAATGGATGATTGAGATCTATCTCTTGGAAACCAACAGTTCAGATCTACCTCTCCCAGATCAACAACTGTGATCATTTCGGAATACCGAACTTCAAAATTCTCAACTCTCAAAATTTGTCTTCCTTCGCAGGGAAATCTTCCAGAGCAGAAGATCTGTTGACAACTTGTCTCTTTCAATCAATGACTGTGATCTTTGAGGGTCTTCAAACTTCAAGTTTTTCAAGTCTCAAACTTTACTCTCCTCGAAATACACAGAATTCTGCCACGTGTCCTCTTGAATTGATCGATGGGGGTTTACTTTGGAAGATCTGACGATCGGCGTTTGCTTTGGGCCTTTACTCGGAATCCACAGATTCACGCCACCTATTCTCTAGATATGATGGTTTAGATCTACTTCGGACAATCCAACGATCGACGTTTACTTCGAGTCTTTACCTAGAATCCATAGATTCATGCCACCTGTCCTCTGGATCTAATGATTGAGATTCACTTTGGCTCTCTGGATCTCCAGGCTTCAGGAGTTTCAAATTTCAATCTCAAACTATCGAAGTGATTTATTCGGAGTTCACGATTCATCACCACGTGTCCACCTTCAAATCAATGGCTCTCGTCATTTCATTATTTTGGTTCCTTCAACCAGATCAATGGCTCTCCAACTATCTCCTCAATCAACAGTCGAGATCTGCTTTAGCGATTTCACCTCCTCTTTGTCCATGAACTTCCGGAGTTGTGGATCTCGCATCACCTTTCCTCCTTGACGATGGACGACCCTAAATTTCTTCGAGGCTTCGAAACTTTGGTGTGTTCACCCTCCTGTGTGTGTGAAGCATTAATACTCGTGTACCTTGCTTTTATCAGATGGTAGTTGGTTCTCCGAGTTGTGATCCGACGACCACCATCGCTCCTCCTCCTAAACTTCCGAATTCCTCCAACTTGGAAGATTTTCTAAGTATTCAAAGGCCTCGACTGTTGTTCCTCCTACAAATCTGTCTCTTGGACTTCATCTACACTTTTGAAAACTGCTATCTCTTCAGAGATTTCTTGCCCTCTGCTCCTTTGACTTCTTAGAGAGTCACTTCGACACTTAGTCGAGCTGGGGATCTGTGCACTCCTTGCAACATATTCTTGCGCAAGTTTTGGATTCTTGCAGATGACTGTGCACACCTTGCAGCAATCACTTTGCATTCCTTGCAAAGGGAAAGTTCATGCTATCTCTTATGAACTTTGAAATCAAGACAAATTTTGTCAGCACACTCCTTGCAGACTGTGTGCACACCTTGCACAGGCTCAATTTGAAGATATGCAATTAGAACTTATTTAAACATCTCACAATTTCATATATTCGTAATGAAATTCATTCATTCATGAAAGAAACAATAACAGGGAATTGCAAATAGTAACAACACCATGCATTTGGATTAATTTTCCTCTGTTATACTCATTTGAAAGTAAATGGCTACATCTATGATAAAAAAAACAACTAAAAACTCAGAAAATTCCTACTAACTCGTAGCAGCCTCATTTGGCCATACAAAACCTCTATTTATCTCAGAGGGTCCTTAGGGTTCCCCTCGACTACTCATCTTCTCGAAAACAAAACCCTAACTACTATCTTAGTTCAATTACATTCAAGACTCAGAGTGAAAACTCCCAGATCACTTCTGATCATTCAGCTTCCAAGTGTTTGATCTTCTTCCATTTTTCAATCAGTTCCAAAACTCGTAGTAACCTCCAACACTTAAGATTCTGAAATGATTCCAAAGCATTGAGTTGTCTCGCAACCATGCGTGCTTGCTGACGATGCTCCTGCATCATACTGCCCTGGACAAAAAATTTCATGGACTCCTGTCCATGAGCTCCTGCACCGACTTTCCATGCTTCTAGATATCAACTTCTCCCAACTGGCATCTTCTATTGGGTGTCCCTTCTTCTTGACTAGATATTCAAAATAGGTCTTCCTACTGGTCTTTTTTCCAATCCTCTGATCAACGATCTGCTCCATCTGTGGTTTTTATTCTATAGGCATTTGTTTCTCCCACTGAATCTTCTCTTGATATTTTGATCCATTTGTGTCATTTTCCCTGTAAGGGTATAGGTTTGAAATGTTAAATATGGGTGATATGCCCACATCGTCTAGCAGCTCAATCTCATAGGCATTTGCATCAAACTTCCTTAAGATCTTACATGGCCCTATCTTCTTCTTCTTTAACTTGTTATATGTTCCCCTAGGGAACCTTTCTTTCTTGAGATGTGCCAACCTGATCTCCTACTTCAAACTGAATCTCTCAGCAATGTTGATCAACTCTGTTCTTGTACTCTTGGCTAGATCTCTGCTACTGTCCTCTAGTATGGCTATGTAGCTTCTGCATTTTGGCAACAAAATCTTATGCTCCAGCACTTCTGATCTCACTTTGTTCCAAGTTTCTCAACTTAGATACTCCCCTTGGTTGCATTCCATACAATATTTGGAATGGTCTATTTCCAGTGCCCCTGTTTGGTGAGTCATTGTATGCAAATTCTACTTCTCGCAGAATTTGATCCCACTGGTTATGATGCTTAGTGACCAGACTCCTTAATAAGTTTCCCAAACTTTTGTTTACCACCTCAGTCTGTCCATCCATCTGAGGGTGATAAGATGAGATGAAGGACAAATCCATCCCCAACTTCTTCCACAGTGTTCTCTAGAAATGACCAACAACTTTAGTGTCTCTGTCTGAGCTAATTCTCCTGGGTAGTCCATGAAGTCTCACAACTTCCTTGAAAAACAAATTTGAGAAGAGATGCGACGGCTACTCGCATTCGCAAGAAGATGGTGACAATGAGGCTCTGGAGGCCTTTTTACAATAATCGGGAATGCCAAAAGTCCTATACATCCAAAAACCTAACCCTAGGAGATGAAGCGCCAAAAGTCATGTGGGCCCCGTTTGGGTAAGTTGGTGCATCAACTTCCCGGAGTCGTAACTTTTGCATACGATCTCCATTTTAGGTGTGTGATAGCTCGTTGGAAAGGTATCGTCAAGGAGATTAATTTTGGGGGCTCAATTATGCCTTCAGCTATCATTGATAACCTCTATCTCGAAAAAACTTCATTTAGGCCCTTAAAATGGCCCCAGAAGTGAAAACCTGCTAAAAATAGTAAATTGCCAAAATGGCCAGAAAATTGTTTTGAGCCATTTGGAAAATGTGGGTGGACCCCGATATCCACCTGGATCAATTCTCCCTCCTTAGGAAGTAATTTTCTCCATTGCGTTGAGTTCCCGGGGGAGAGGGAAAAGCATTTGTTGAATCTGCATCTTGGTGAGCTGCTTGTCTTGCTGGAGAAGTCACGCTGCTTAGTTTGTGGAAATCTGTCACGAACCTGTGGCTGGAAGGTTTG
>ML814304.1:97852-150400 GCA_009831015.1 Picea engelmannii | reverse complement strand
TCCTCCTATCTTGAATTCAACAAGGCATTGTTTAGTAACCATTACCTAGTGTCCTTTCTACAACCATGAGACTTTGTATGGCTTCGGATGTGTAGTTGTCTCCAACTCCAATTTCTCCACCATCTCTATGGATATTAAGTTATTAGTGCTCCCACTGTCAATTATCACCTTGCATATCATGCCTTTAGTCTTACAAGTTTTTTTGAATAGACTATTCCTCTGCACTGGATTTTCAACTTCTGCCTCTGGTTTTAAGAGAACCTTCCTCAACATCAGGGATGTTCCACCCTCTGCTCCTTCTGCTTCAACATTCCTTCTCCATGATTCTGAAATGTGAGCTTCACCTCCCCCTTTATTTCTTTTTCTCGGGACATTTCCAATACATGTGCCCTATCTTCCCACAGGCATAACACCTTACTTCTCCTCCTCTGCTTCTTCCTCTTCCTCTAGAAGAACTTCTTCCACCACCCTGTCTTCCTTGGGAACTTCCTCCTCTTTTAGAGTGATTGTACGGTTTCTTAGTCTTGTCTTTGTATTTATGTGCCTTGTCATGGGCAAATCCCTTTCCTTTGTTGGGGATGGGCTCCTATCTCTGCCTCGTTGGCTCTATTTTTTGGCCAACTTCTCCCCTACCTTCAGTGCAAATTGATAAGAATCTTCCACTGTCCTTACTGACATCATGTTGATCTCATCCTGGAATTCGTACCTCAGGCCGTTTATGTACCTGGCAATGTTTTCTTCATCTTTCTCTCTTTGTCCAGTTTTGATGTTCATCTTGTAGAAATCCTCTGTGTACTTGTTAACTGTCATACCCTTCTGTCTCAGGTTCTGCATCTTCCTAAACAGATTGATCTGATAATATTTGGGCATGAATTTAGCCTTCATCTTGGCTACCATTCTGTCCCAATTATTTATCTTTTGTTTTCCCTTGATTCTCCTCTCAGTCTGCAGTTCATCCCACCACAGTGATGCATGTCCTTTTAGCCTTGTGACAATATGTCTCACCCTTTTCTCCTCATCGACATCTTCATAGTCGAAATATTTTTCCATGGATCTTATCCAATCTAGCAGCTCTTCAACATCCAAATTGCCTTCATACATTGGGACCTCTATCTTGGCTCTAGCTCCCAATCTAACAACTGCTCTCAGGAAGCATTCTTTGGTAACATTTTCCCCTACAACTCCTTCGACTTCTACTTCTTCACTTTCTGCATCACTGATGTCTCCAGCATTAGGTGCCCTCCTCTGCATTGCCTCCATCGCCTCTAATCTTGCACGAAACTTTCACATTTATCTTTCTACAACATGATTTGCTAAAGGTGGATCCACTCGTCTCCTCGTTGGCATTGTTCTAACTATCTCTCACACACAGAGTACACCTCGAGCTCCTTTGTCTCCTCTTATTTGCCTGCTATTTGCAAGGAAAAATTTCTCTCTGATACCACTTGATGCAGACCCCCTTCTCTCCTAAGGGTTGCGTGACCTCCTGGTCAAGGATCCTCAGTGTCCTAAGTCAAACAAATCTTGATACCTTGATAGTCTCACCTCTTGGTCAAACACAGGTCCTTTCGGCTTCTGGTGCAGGTCTTATGATACCCGGGACCTTCCCCTTTGTGCTCAGCAAAATCTCAGAGTTGGCACTAGCTCCTTTTCCTTAGCTCCTCCTTATATGTGAACCTGGGCGGTAAACTCTCGCAAACACGTGATTGCGGGCATGCTAAAAGGTGGTTTAGAACCAAACTACTTTTTTCCCTGCAATTCACTTCGAGCCACCATGTGTCCTTTTTCCAAAACCATGGTCTCGATTGTAGCCCACCTTGACTTTTTTTAAAGCTTGAGCACCTTCTATTGATCTCACGATTTTTATGGTGGTTCTAAATGGACGATTAAGATCTATCTCTTGGAAACCAATGGTTCAAATCTACTTCTCCCAGATCGACGGTTGTGATCGTTTCAAAATTTCAGACTTTGAGATTCTCAAATCTCAAACTTTGTCTTCCTTCACAGGGAAATATTTCAGAGCGGAAGATCTGCTAACACCTGTCCCTTTCAATCAATGACTATGATCTTTGCGGGTCTTCGGACTTCAGGTTTTTCAAGTCTCAAACTTTACTCTCCTCGAAATACACAAAATTTTTCCATGCGTCCTCTTGAATCGAATGGTGGGGGTTTACTTCGAAAGATCCGAAGATTGACGTTTGCTTCAGGCCTTTACCCAAAATCCATAGATTTGCACCACTTCTTCTCTAGATCTAACGGTTCATGTCTACTTCGAACAATCCGACAACTGACGTTTACTTTGGGTCTTTACCCGAAATCCATAGATTCATGCCACCTATCCTCTGGATCTAATGATTGAGATTCACTTCGGCTCTCTGACTCTCTGGGATTCGAGATTTTCAACTTTCAATCTGAAACTCTCAAAGTGATTTCTCTAGAGTTCACAATCCGTCGCCACGTGTCCACCTTCAAATTGACGACTCTTGTCATTTCAGGATTTTGGTTCCTTCAACCAGATTAACTGCTCTTCGACTATCTCCTCGATCAACAGTTGATATCTGCTTCAGATATTTTACCTCCTCTTTGTCCATGAACTTCCGGAGTTGTGGTTCTCATGCCACCTATCCTCCTTGACGATGGACGACCCCAAATTTCTTCAAGACTTTGGAACTTTGGTGGTTTCACCCTCCTGCATGTGCGAAGCGTTAAGACTTATGTACCTTGCTTTGATCAGATGGTAGTTGTTTCTCTAAGATGTGATACGACGACCACTATCGCTCCTCCTCCTGAACTTTCAACTTCCTCCAACTTAGAAGATTTTCTAAGCATTCATAGGCCTCGACCTTTGGTCCTCCTACGAATCTATCTCTTGGGCTTCATCTGCAATTTTGAAAACTGTTATCACTTCGGAGATTTCTCGCCCTCTTCTCCTTTGACTCCTTAGAGAGTCACTTCGACACTTAGTCGAGCTATGGATCCGTGCACTCCTTGCAACAGATTCTTGCGCAAGTTTTGGATTCTTGTAGATGACTATGCACACCTTGGAGCAGTCACTTTGCACTCCTTGCAAAGGGAAAGTTCACACTATCTCTTCTGAGCTTTGGAATCAAGAAATATTTTGTCAGTGCACTCCTTGCGGACTGTGTGCACACCTTGCACCTTGCACAAGCTCAATTTGAAGAGATGCAATTGGAAGTTATGAAAACATCTCACAATTTCATATATTCGTAATGAAATTCATTCATTCATGAAAGCAACAATAACATGGAATCAAAAACAGTAACAACACCATGCATTTGGATCAATTTTCCTTTGTTATACTCATTCGAAAGTAAATGGCTATAGCTATGATAAAAACAACAAATAAAAACTCAGAAAATTCCTACTAATTCGCAACATCCTCATTGGGGCATACAAAAACTCTATTTGTCTCAGAGGGTCCTTAGGGTTCCCCCTGACTACTAATCTACTTGAAAACAAAACCCTAACTATTATCTTAGTTCAGTTACATTCAAGAATCGAAGTGAAAACTCCCAGATCACTCGTGATCATTCAGCTTCCAAGCATTTGATATTCTTCCATTTTTCAATCAGCTCCAAAACTCACAGTAACCTCTAACACTTAAGATTTCGAAATGATTCCAAAGCATTGAGTTGTCTCGTGGCCTGCCACACGTGCTTGCTGATGATGCTCCTGCATCAAAAGCCTTTGTCTTCTTTGGACCTGTTAGAGTGCAGAGTATTGGAGGTACTTTAATACATCTCTGGCCTTGGGTGGAGGAACTTGGAGCCTAGTTTCGGGACCATGCCGCAATGGTTATAGGTTGTAACCAATTTGTATGTTGTTTTTAATGAAATATCTCTTGTTCTCATCCAGTTCGGTTTGATGATCCATGCTTTTAATGAGTTTATTTTTATATTTTTTTGAATCTATTGTGAAAATTGGAATGATCATGTTTAGTTAGTTAACAGATAACTACATATTTGCAAGTCACTTGTCTCTTTGTTTGCAGGAGTTTTAGGAGATTGTTGTGTAAGAGTTCTGGAGAAAAAGCTATTGAGTGGGATCGACTTTAAACATTGGATTCCATGTATGTTCTCTTTGTTTTCTTGGGAAAAGTTAGTTATTACAAAGTAATTACTTTTAATTAACTGACTATTTATAGTTTGAAAGTGGTCTTTTAGGGTTCGACTCTGTTGTGTCCTTAACCCATAGCCATAGGACTTAGTTTTCTGTAACAGAACTGCAAACCATACTTGGGATTCTCCCTTTCATTAGGGGTACTTGATTTTTTCATTTATTTAGAAGCTTTTTTTGTGTTTTAAGCCTTTATTTAGCATTCTCTTGATCCCTACAATCATGTTTGAGTCTTCCAAGCCTTTCTCTCTCAGTTTGAGAGACTTTTATAAGGTATATGCAGGTTTCCTTTGGTATAGTTGTATACGTACGCTACTTGTTGCTTAGACAATGGTGTACATGTTCTAAGTTAGGTTTTTTTACTCTTTCCATATCACTGGAAGTTGGGTTTGTTATGTTGTGAGATGTTTCTGGGTCTTGCTAAGTCTATAGAGATGTTGTGTGGTTTCAAAAATTGTTTTCTTTGTTTTCAAGATTATAAGAAAAGCCTAAAAATATTTTTGAACTTTCTTGGTTAATCAAGGTTGTTTTTGTCTTTTAATGGTTTTAGGGTTTTAGAAATATCTTTTGGGTGCATATTACACTATACTTTCTATTATTACAGTTTCGTATAGGGTGTCTAGTCATCCGTTTGCGATCTCTATTTCCCTTTACTTTCTTGTTTTCTTGTTTGAGATAAAATAAAAGTGTAATAGTGTGTGCTTGCGAACTTTCTCTCTTTCCCTTTGCATTTGCATCTGTAAAAGAAAAGTTCATTATATGTATTTTTTCTCCTTGAATTCACTCTTGTACTTTCCAGGAAAAAAAAAAAAGATTTCATTTTTGTAGCTTTCATGAAAAGAAGTCCAAAATCTTGCTAGTTGTCTTGCACTTGAAAGTTCTAATAACAGGTGCATTAAATATAAAATAAATTGCATCCTTTGCGTATCAAAAGATTTTTTTTTTTTTTTCATGAAGTGTTGTGTACAATCATATTTTTAGTGAAGAAACTGCATCTTGCATTTTTGTTCTTAAGTGCTTTTTCTGTTGAGTCCGTCAAAGCACCATTTAGTTTCATTTGTAACCCTACTAAGTAAATAAAATACCATAAAATGAACACTAACTAAAATCAATTATACATTTCATTTTATAGGGTAAAAATACTAGTCTAGGCTATGCCCTTGGTTTAGGTTGGAGAGGTAGTTTCTCCAAGGCTAAACAATTAACTTAGGAGTCTGAGATAGGGAGTGGAAAACCCAATTTCATATAAGTATAGTTGGGAAGCTCCTCTAACACAGGAGTCAAACACAAGGTTGTGTAAAGGAGAGTCTAGGAGATAAAGCCTTCGAAGCTTAACTGAGCATAGTGGAGAGATCGTATATTGGGGGGTTTTCCTAAAGTGACACTGACTCATCTAGAATTAGTCCTCTAAAAAGTTCAAACCCAATTCGATATTTTTTGAAGTGACACTAGCCATTTTTGTATATAGTCCTCTGGAAGATCTTCAGGCTTAGTTATCCTAGCCATACGTTTGATCTCGACTATCGATTTTATCCCCTGTATGCTGACTGAGAGTTGGTGACCTTAGTTGTTTCTCCTAGGAACCTCAGAGGTGACTATGGGGGGCTTCCTGTGGTACATGGGGAAGATTTCGTATCATAATTTTTAGTACAACTCGAGGGTTTCTCGCGAAGTGTGGGTACTTGCACCGGATAAGGTTGGTTAGTGGAGGTGGGATAATTGCTTCTCACTCCTTTATTCATCGGTCCACGAGACTTAATAAACCCATGCCTTCGTCCGGAAGGTCCTCTCCTTACTTTGTTATGATTGTGATATTAGGACCTAATCCACATGAGTCGGGATATTGGCAATGTTGTTTGTGACTATTGTGATTTTTAGGGATTTTCTAGTGGTGTTATGCGATCATAAATTGCTTAAGAAGGTGAAAAGGTAGTCACTTAGAGCTAACAACTCAAAGTGGTTGATCAATCACCTTGTCAATCTAGGAGAATTCAAGGTCTTACGTCGAAAGAAGAAGTATTGGATCCTCCCCCACCTCCTTTGATGCATCAACTTGATAAATCTGACACTTTTGTACTGACTGGTCTTGTTGAGATCATAGATATGGAACCCGCAGAAACAAAAATTTCTGCCCCAAAAGTTGTAACTGTATTAGATATTGGAGATGAAGACTTCACTCAACTCTTCAAACCTCTATTGACTGGGTGTTACGCTCCACTTCTTGTACAAATTTTGACCCTCAAGTCAGACTTCACTGATAGTTTCCCTCTTCGATGGGCCGTAATGGAAGGCACTCAAGAAGTGTTTGGGTTGGGAATCCCTACAACTCCCACATAAAAAATCGACACCATTGGGATTTTCCCTTCTGGTGTATCTAACCAAACGATTAGTGTGTCTTAGTCCACCATACATGTGTCAATCAGTAGCTCTTCTTCGTCGATTGTTGGATCCACTCATCCTTTGGCTGCATCCATGTTGTTACCTTCAATAACCAACAATTTTTTGTTTGGTATGCCATCAATGAGCATGCAGAACGTCTTGACTGGTTCTCAGTCAATATCCCAAACTTCTAACTTTAGTTCAGGGAGTTCTTTGATTCCCTACCAAGTTGTTCCTTTGGGCGAAGGTCATATTCCCCTGTTGTTCCCTTCTATTGGGAGTGGATCATTCCTACCTTTTGGCCCTAACCCCTTCAGGGGGTGGGGTGGTTCTATGGGTAGTGGATTTAAATCCGCTAGCATGCTATCTACTTTGACTCCTTTCACATTATATGGTAGTTTCAAAAGTAATCCTTTCACCACATCTGCAGTGTCGATAGGGGAAACCCCTTCCAAGGCCATTAGAATCCCATGCAAGGGTATTTCCCTTCGCAAGGGATGATGTTAGGGGGAAACCCCTTTCTCGGTCAGAGTAACCCCATGCATGGAGTTCTTCCTTTGCAAATGGGGTTCGCAGGAGGAAAACATGATTTTTCATTTGGGAACCAGATACGCAGAGGTCTTCCTCCATTTAACTAGAGTCAACAAGGTTGTACTGAAGGCTCTGGCCCATCCATAAAATCTTCCTGACAACCTGGTGTTAGTTTCAATCCAGGGCCTTCTTTTCAAGCTACCTCCATGTCACAGCTTAGGCTACCTTTTCTGGCAACTCTTCATTTTCTATATTTTCCAAAGTTTATGAATGATCCAAATTGTCATGACCCTAGTTGGCCTTTGGTCCCCACCAAACTTCCTTCTAATATACCAAAATTTGAAAGTAAGAATGGTGAATACCCTATAGATCATGTAAGGACATTTCCCTTATGGTGCTCTTCTAATTCCTTGAATGGTGACTCTGTCTGGTTACGATTGTTCCAATGCACCCTCACTAGGGACACTACTACATGGTATATAGAGCTAGAGAGATCAAAGTTTACAACATTCGAGGATTTGGCCATGGTCTTTCTCAATCACTTTCAACTCCATTCCCGGTATGATGTTGGTACAAAATTTTTGGCGAACTTTAAACAATATAAAGCCACTCACATTTCTGATCTTATTTGGGAATGGAGGAGACAAAAGAGTTTGAGTAAGGCCACGGTTCCTCCTGAATTTATCCTAGAATGGTTTCTTAAGTCATTACTTCCTTCTATTTCTAAGGATTTTGTGACTTCGGGAGTGGTCATGAAAGAACAATAAATCTTTAGAGCACAACACTTGGAGTTAATTTACTCTCAATCAGGTATTCTCTATGAGATCATGCCAAATGCACCATGATCAACTCTTGACTTGAAAAAACTGAAATCTAGACCACATGTCGATGTTATTGTTGTTTCATCACAAAGAAAAGCCATAGATATGGTCTTTAATCAGATGCAACAATTGTCTAGTCAACAAACTGCAGTAGGTCAGGCCCCCAGTTTGACCACCTCGACTACTCATTCCTCAGATGTACACACTATGCATTCGAAGACTCCAAAGGGTCCTCAATATCCTAGAGGAAAAAAGAGAGGTAGGGGAAAGAAAGGTAGTGGGAGTAGAGATAAAAATGTTGCTAATAATGTTGAGGGGGAAAAGAAAGAAAAGAGGAAAGTGAAATTCCCATGCAAAATTTGTGGGGGTGATCACTTTAATAATCAATTCCCACAGATGGAAGAAGCCAACCTTCTGATAAAACAATGATCACAATAACAACAACCTACTGTGTTGAAAAATTTATTCCCACGAGGGAAAAATATGAAGGGTGGATCTTCCACTTGGAATCCGAAATGGGGCACTTCAAGTGCACCCTTGTCAGATACATATTAGTCAATCGTTCATATGGTCAATCATACGAAATAAGAAGAGGTGGATTTGTCGACTAGGTCTTGCGATTATAGTAATATTGAGTCGACCTAAAAAGGAAAAGATACTTTATATCCTAAGGGACCTCTACATATAGAGAAACCTGAGAAAGAAACAATGCCACACATACCGAAAGGTGTGTACAAAAGGGCTTCACACAATCCTAATGCCCAAGTTTCTCCCAACTACTCTATCATTGAGGACTTAGCTCAAACACCTTGTATGATGTCTGCCTTAGAAGTGATCCAAAGTTGCCCTGCACAACATGCCACATTGTTATCTATGATTAGGGCTACCGACTCTTCCAACCAACTCGTTATGAAGTTTGAAACTACTGAAGTGAAGGCTTACCTTCATTATCATGTAGCCTTCTAGATTAATGTTTTTTACACAAAACATCTTATTAGTAGGATCGTCGTTGACAAAGGTGCTTCGATGTGTGTCATGTCTCTATCATGTTGGAAAGCCATTGGCTCTCTGGAATTTACACCTTCTCCTACTCTTTTGACCACTTTTGATGGACGATCGTTCAGACCGCAAATAATTATTTACTCCTTCCTTGTTCAGTTAGGAGTAAATTCTGTTTCTGTAGAATTTGAAGTAGTTGACACGCCGCTCGACTATAATATGTTGTAAGGAAAGACTTGGACCTATGCAATGAAGATTGTCATTTTGTCGGTGTTTTGAGTTTTGTTCTTTCCCCACAAGGGGAATATTATAACCATCAACCAATTGGATTTCAACTGAACTGACTCGGTGACAAATCCTAGATCCACAATGTTGTGGATTGAAAACTCTCAGATGACAACTGAGAGTATTGGTTGTGGAATGTATCTTATGCTTATGGTAACTTTTGATTTTTCTGCATCGATATATTATATTTGAGCTACCTCGATTGACTACCAAAATTTGATCTCTTTGATCCCTGTTACAAGAGTCGGTTCATTTAGAACCTTGTATTTACAGGATCCATGGGTCTTACCTTCACCATGAAAATCGGTGGAGGGTCATGTGCATGCAAAGATGGCTATATTGTTGTCTACAACTGAGGTTTCTTATCAATCTATCCAACATACTACTGCAGACCTAGATCAGACCTTTTCATGGACAGAAGAGAATGATTAGTTTCTAGATCCCATCTGGGCTCAAAATTAACTTCCCTAGAATGTCATGATACCATATTTCCTTGTGACGAAGTTATTATAGAGGCAATGATAGAATCGAAAATTCCATGGGAGGATATGAATCATTGATCATACTTCCTCCCTAAGATTAATTGTGTGGAAAGAAAATAATTCCGATCAGCCGTGAGTGGAAATGTTGATCAGTCTGTGAACCCCTTAACAAAGCATAGTGTCTATGCCTAAGGGAACATGGATAACATATAGAAAACCATTCTGATCAACATTTCTAAAACCCATGGTGTTGTGGAGAATTTTTTATAGGTGTATACTGTTCTCCTGAAGAGATATGCACCTATACTTATTTATTTAAACAATTCCACGACATATTCACCTAGTCATATGAATAAATGCTAGGCATAGACCCTCAAATTGTCGAACACGAAATTTGCACTTATGACAATGATAAACCTGTTCAATAGAGTTTGCAACCAGTTAATCCGAGGAAGGTAGTAGCTATTAAGGATGAAGTTGAGAAGCCACTAAAGGCGAGTTTTATTTACCCAGTCCCTCTCACTAAATGGGTGTCGAATCTCATTCCCTTGGACAAAAAACGAGGGACCATACACATCTGTATGTATTTTCGAGATGTGAACAAGGCTTGTTCAAAATATAACTTCCAGACACCCTTCATTGATCAGATCATTGACGAGTGTGTAGGAAGTGAAATCTTCTCCTGTGTGGACGATTTTTCTAGCTACAACCAGATTAAGATCCAGCCTGAGGACCAATATAAAACGACATTTATATGTCCTTGGGGAACTTTCATGTATCGTAAAATGCCTTTTGGTATGAAAAATATTGGAGCCACTTTCCAGTGGGCCATGTCACTTTCCTTATATGATTTGAAGTCTATAGTTGAGGCTTATCTAGATGACCTTGATGCTAGCTCTCAGAAGAGGGTGTCTCATCTAGCGCACCTTAGAATTATTTTCAAAATATGTTGTAATTATCTCATTCGATTGAACCCAAATAAATGCATCTTCTGTTTCATATCAGGGTATATGTTGGGTTTCATTGTATCCAAAAAATGGATCATGGTTGATCTGTTAAAGGTGGAGGAAATAGTTTAGTTGCCACCCTTGTGAAATATTCATTAGTTGTAGAGTCTCCAAGGAAAGGCCAATTTAATTTGACATTTTATTGTGAATTATGCTTACATTACCAAGGGCTTTATGCACTTGTTAAAGAAAGAGGCTCCTTTTGTTTGGGACTATTTCACCCAATGATCATTTGATGCGCTCAAGAAAGATCTTATGTCTACTCCTCTGCTTAGTCCCCCAAACTATAGCATGGACTTCTTGTTGTATATCATAGCAGCATAAGCCATAATTGGTATGGTTTTGGTTAAAGAAGAAGATATCTCAGAAGAGCGTGTCATATACTACCTCAGTCGTGGTTTGATTAGAATGAAACTCAATTATTCACATGTTGAGAAATTAGCCTTGGCAACTATTCATGCTATTTAAAGAATACAACATTACATTTTATTATGAAAAACCATAGTAATTGTTGATGTCAATCAATTTCAATACACCTTGACACAACGTATCATAGGGGGGAAGTACAATAATTGGATTGTTATTCTCCAAGAACTTGCTTTGAACTTTGTTTCTGCTAAGTCGAAAAAGTATTTGGTTTTCGCTTAATTAATGTTAGAGTTTCCTAGGGAGAATTAAAAACCCATGATTATAGATTCATTTCTTGATGAAAATTTGTACCTTATCTCTTCTAGTGATCCTTGGTATGGATGTATCCTTATATATCTCCATAATCTCAAGTTTCCTCCACACTATTCACATGACAATCAACGTCGGATTCACCACCAGGCAAAGAGTTACCTCATTATAGGCAAAAATATGCATCGTCATGGGGTTTATTCAATTCTCTGTCACTACTTAACCCATAAAGAAGCATAGGATGTGCTCAATGACTGTCACAGTGGAGTGTGTGGCAGTCACTTATCAGGGTTTGCGACAACCCAAAAGATCTTGTGCACTGAGTACTCTTTTCCAACAATATTTAAAGATTGCATTGAGGTCGTCAAGAAGTGCCATCCTTTCCAGATATTTTTTTGAAAAGTCCGCATGCATCCTACTCCTCTCTTTCCAGTAATCATCGTCAGTCGTTTTACTAAGTGGGGTGTTGATTTTATGACATGCCACCCACCTTCGTCTATGGGGAATCATTACATCATTGTAGTTGTTGATTACTTCATAGAGTGGGCAGAGGTCATGCCTACTTTTTCAAGAAATGGTTAGACTACCATGTTTTTCATATTTAGTCAATTCATTACTTGGTACGGTGTTCTGAAAGTGATTTTCATTGACCATGGAATTCACTTCCATAACAAGATAATGTCAGAACTTGCTTCCAAGTTGGGTTTTAGGCAGGAGCACTTGTCTATGTTTTAGCTGTAGGAGAATGGAAAAGTTGAGGCTATCAATAGGTCTCTTAAAAAAATTATATGACGTACCATTAACACAAGTAAGTCCAACTGGCATATCATTCTCTACCCATCTTTATGGGGATATCAGACTGCAATAAAAGCTACTACTATATTTTCACCCTTATAGCTTGTTCATGGGTTGGAGTCAGTTTTATCGATCGAATGTGAGATACCTTCCCTTAAGATCGATGTAGAGATCCAACCTGACTCAACTGAGTTAGAAGCACACCTTGTTCATTTAGAATAGCTCGACGAGGGACGTTGTGATGCTGCCACTGCAAACAAAGAACACAATTTTTTTTTTAAGAGTCAGTACAATAAATTTGTGCACCCAAGGATTTTCTTTGAAGGTGACCTTGTTTTTGTCTATGACCAGGAAAAATCCGCCTTGTGGGAAGGCATGTTTAATCCGTTGTGGTATGACCTTTACATTGTGAAATGTTCCCTATGGAAGGGATCCTATTAGTTATAATATTTTGAAGGGAATGCACTTTCAGAGCCTATAAATGGGATCTATTTGAAAAAGTATTATTCCTGAGTGTTTTTGCTCAGGTGGTCCTCTTGTAATTTTTTTATATTGTTGTAAATAGTGATAGTGTAGTTCTCTTTTTGCATTAGTGGTGCTTATGATGTTTCTACTTGGTTGGATGATGTCACATGATTCTTCGGTGTTCCTAGGGTTCGTTGATGGTGCTATTCGTCATTGTTACGAGGAAAATATTTCTATGGCCTGGGGTAAACCACAACAGAAGGAATGACATGTAGAAATCAACTCTGATCCCAAGTATGCTATATAAATGAAATGCTAACAAGACAAGGTCAAGAGTCTACCTTTTTCGGATGTTCGATGAAGATCATCATTGAACATGCAACTCAAATCTTTATACTTGCAACTTGTCCTCAACAAAAAAGATACGCAAGCATATGGTGATAATATATATTGTTAGCATATAGACTAGCATAATCCATTAACATTCATGACAAATATGCCCATGGAATAATAATTCAAATATTTTCAAAATATCAATTGGATGAGAAAAGAGTATTTCTATTAAGATAATCAACAAAAGTATATATGTGAGAAACTTCTGTACCGGCACATATCGGAACCAAGAAACTAAGTCCCTCCAACTGGGCCTCTACCACTTCAATCCTCCACCAACAACAAGCTCATATAAAGGAGACAATGAGGTTCTCCATCAAAAATAAGGAAGAGCTTGGGGGTTGAACAATGAGTTTAGACATTAAAGGATAAAGCGATGCAGACTCAATGTGAAATGAAATTTCTCTAGAGTATCTTTGCTCTCAAAAGTTGAATTCTCCTATTTTCCAAGGCTTGGATATGGTTCAATTTATAGCCTTCAAATGGAACTGAAGGGCTGATTCAAAGTGTTTCTAGTATATGGAAGGTTAAGGATCATGAATCTCATAACGTGACATGGAAACCGGACATAATTTTTAATTTTGAGCACCAAACCCAATGTACGCGGGTTGTTGTGGAGAAACCTGTGTATACGCATGTTGTTTAACTGGTAGGGCACGTATATGTGGAAAAATGTGTTTTTTTGTCTCTGGAAGGTACAAAAGGGAACTTCAAGTCTGCATAGGGAAATGGAAAGGCCATCCAAGCAAGTTGCATGGGGTGAGGAAAAATTTTCTATAACAGATGCCCCCTAATGTGTGAGGTTAGAGGAGTATCTGTGATGGCCAAAATACATTATAATTCCCAGAAGTGGAGTAATGGAGACTCATCTGGAAGTGCTAGTTTCTCATGAGAATATTACAATCCATAATGACTTTGTACACATGGCTACCAATTTGAATTGCACTGCAGATCCATGTGGAAATATATCGAATAGTTGTTCATGGCTATGAATAGGCAATACAAAGTAGACACATGCCATAGGCTGTCATAGTCACGAACAAGTCCCAGTGGAATGCAATCTGAAAATGAATCTGAAGATATCTGTATACAATGGAGTACAATATGATCTCCCATGATCATTGAAGTCATATAGGTACTGGTCCAATGAAAGGCAACAACATAATAGGAATGTTGCTACTATAAGTTGGAGGTATTCTACACTATCCACTGAAGGTGCAAGTCTACATCATGTGAATAGAGGAGTTGATGTTGAACACAATGAGACTTAATTTGATTACAGGTCATTAAGGTATATCGTTAACAAATCTGAGATAACCTACCAATAATGAAAGAAGGTCAAGGCACCGAGTACATTCTTACAAGTGTGAATAAGGGTGTTGAGGTCGAACACTTGAAGAATCCATCGATCAGGGGAATTTTATGTATTCCAAAATATCAATGGCGGGAGAGCATGCCACTGATGACTACAAGCCTCTAGGTACTCATAGGACTCTAGGTCTCATTTCCAGAATACATGAGTTGAATTCGATGGAAGGACACTCGCTGAAAGGAGAGCATTAGGGAATCTCTCATTAGTCAACATGAGCTACAAATCAATAGATTGATGATTAGGAGGAGCTCGGATGAATAGGATGTTTCACGAACCAATGACCCTATGCGTCTTTCACATGCACTAGATGAAAGTAGTGCACGAAAAAGACCCTTTGAATAGTATCCAATAAGGAAGGATGTCGAAAAAGGAGAGGAAACCACCAATAAGGCTAATGGCATCCAAGACATAGCATGAATCCCAATGTGTGAATAGATTTATTTCTATCGAACACAAGGGAAACCCCCCAGTCAGAGACCAATGAGGAGATGTCAAATTTTGGGTTCAAGGTTACCTACCCATAATGAAAGTAAGACCAGGGTGCATGGTAGGACTACAACTTCATGTGACTCTGACACACAATGAGGGTATGGCCGACATGAAAAGTCAAGAGTCTTGAGAAATGGCAGACACATCCTTGTAGACTTCCTTTGAACAAAAGAATGAGACATATGGAGGACTCCAACAACATAGACTTGATGATGAAGCTTCGTGATGCAAGAGGCATCAACAAACTCTCCATAGGGACTAGAAGAATAACCAGTCGAAGGAGTAAACTCTAAGTAACGAGATCAACTTCCTAAGGTCATGATAAACCTAAACTTTGGATGGCAGTGGACTCAAACATTTGTGTTCTGTTCAAAGGCAACACGACTGTTGTCGATATGAGATAATATTCTTTTTTTGCCCGTCTTTTTTTTTTTTTCATTAGCAAATAAATTCTATTATACAAGAGAGGAAATGAGTGTTGCAAGTAAGAAACTAGCTCTAAACAATGGAACATACCTATGCTCGATGCAAGGAAGTGCATGCGGGGCATGGACACTCAGGGGAATGTTTCCTCTTAGGGTACAAGGTGTCAAGTTGCAAAGGATATAAACAAGGCTCTACTTGGATAGTGATGCAAATTGTTGAGGTAAGAGACTTCTAACGAGAAAGCAGGAACCAAAAATATGCTCAATACTGCAAGAAATATAATGGAATGCAATTGCAAATAAACTCCAAAGAATGTCCTTTTTCATAGATTTAGTCCCCTGGGCCTGAAAAATTATAAAATAATACCTAGGATAACTCTTCTAGCCAATGTTGACTAGAGTTTTCCTTTTTCGTAATTAGTCCACTTGGTCCGAAAAAGGGTTTAACTTATAGCAAATAGACATCCTTTCAAATCCATTTAACAAGTGTGAAAGAGACAAGTTCACTCAACAATATTTTTGCTTGTTTAGAGATTCAAAAAAGAGCTTAAACAAGACTCGGTGGGAGTCCCATAGGTGAAGGTCAGAATGCTTGTGTGTAAGAATATGGGGTTCGAACGTAAAGTCATATCAGAACTATAAGGTACTCCCAGTCCTATGTAATAACTTTTGCATGGACACCAAATGGAACAAAGGTTCTAACTAGGGCACCCATGTTTGGTAAGCCTATACCACTTAATAATGACACTTCTAGTAGAAGTAAGAAGGTTTTGTGTCGCTAGTAAATGGATTTATACCTAAGGCATATGGATCACAGTCATAGGACAATGCAATAATGAAAAATGGAGTGACAACCTATCCTATATGCTGGTGAAAGGAAATACTTGTCAAAGTCACGAACAGGAAGTATGACAATAGAAACTGCAAAAAACCTAGACAAAACCACCAAAACCAATTCTTTCCACATACTATTATTCCATGAGGTAAAAAATTAGCATAAACTATATAGAGTGGGTAAAAAAATTCTACAAATAGTAAAAAATAGAATTTTTACCATACCATTTGAGTTTTTTCACCCAGATAGGGCATTTTAGTCCATTTTCCCCTCGATCTTCAAATGTCGATTACGGGAGCTATGATCAAGGGAATTAGTAACCATTTGGACCAAGTAAGTTCCCTTCCCCTTCTCTTCATTTTCAGTGGTTTAAAATTCAATTTTAGATCAAATTGTTTTAGTATTAGAGGGTGAAAAATGTAAACTAGGGTGTACGCGGGTGGTAGTTCAACGAGTCACGTACATGGAGGCATGTATGCAGGAAAATCAAAGACTACCTGTGTATATGAAGCCCTATACACAAATGTTAAAATTATATCCCATGTACAAGTCCGCAAACAACTTTTTTATAAAATTTAACTCAAAAAATGACATTCCTTTGGCAGGATGGTGCTTGAATGGAGGGAGAGGGAGCATGAAGAGATAGATACAACAATGGAAAGGAATGCAGGGGCAAAAAAATATTTAAAAAGATGTGGCCTTTTTAAATTTTTGGATCTCAAAGAAATGAGGGCTCAAGTGAGGTTACTCTAGATGCTTGTAAACTATTGGGATTCGGAGACAAAGGCCTTTAGTCTTGATGGGAAACCCTTGAGGATTGAAGTGGATGACATATATTTCGTTACAGGATTTTCTCACCGGGGTGAGGTAGTAAATCCCAAGGTATGGGGGGATGGGGTGGTATGACCATGGAGGATTATATTACCACCCATTGTGTTGTAGGAATAGGTAAAGTAGGGAGCAAACTCCCAATCAGGGCGATCAAGAACTTGAGTTTGAAGATCATCATACTTGTTCCTACGTGGATCTCAGAGTCAGCCTCATTGCACCAGGCATCAAGGCCACTCATTCTCTATGCGGTGGAGTGTTTACGACCCACTTTTTATGACTAGTGTATCTCACTGCTGACTAACACGAAGATCCAGCTGTCGTATTGAAAACAAGGGATAAAGAGAAACTTCAAGTTTACATCCATCTTGTGTAGTTTTTTCTTTGAGAGGGTTCTAGGTTTGAGCCAGAGAGTTGTTATCCACAATTTTGGTTATCATATTGATGTAATGGTGATGGAAAATCAAGCTCTTCACTAAGAACACTTTCTTGAGAAAAGTTACATTTGTTTGCTTCTAGAAATCATACTTTTAAGGAAGATTTCGCAGGCTACCTATATATTTTCCTGCGAGAATGCATGATTCTCGCAGGCTACATTAAGCTGGAGTGTGAGGGGCTCACACTGTACCTAATTATCAGGGTGCGAACATCTTCTAAAGGAAGGAAAAAGATAAAATCTCGAACCTTCTAGAAGGGAATCTTCTAGAATGGTGAGTTGGCATTCGAATGGTCATCTAAGTACTGGCTTTCCTGATATCTTGGGATCATTTCCTATCCAAGTAACTAATCCATTCTCTCTTATAAATTGAGGGGATTTCTCATGGAAAAGGTTAGAAGCAAAATAGCAAGAGATTGACTGGAGAATTAATGCAAGATTGTATGAAGGACTGATGCTACAACAGCTAGAGACACCAGCAAGGTTATCAAAAGTGGTTGATATTCTTCATGCATGAGCAAGTGTGTGTGTCAGATCTAGGAGCCATCGAAAGGAGATCTACAACATCAAGGCCCAGGTTGTAAGTCCTACTTTCTATCAATTTAATACAGTAATATGTCTCTTTCCCATATAGATGATGTCACTTTATTACATAACTCCTTGATCATATGTATAGATTAGCTGTTGGATATATTGAACTGTCTTCACTTCGATTGGTTTGTACTGTTGTGGTCTTGACGGTACAAGAGCATTGGAGCGAAATTGGTACAACAGAGACCCAAGGAAGCGTTCATAAGGTATGTACATGATCCTTGTCTCCTAGTTCATTCAATAATATAAATCTAGGGAAAGAGTATTATTCTGTCCTCCTTTGTTCTAGATCCAGGTGGATCTAGGGAGATCGGTTTGTGTCCACACTTACGGATTAATCCTGAAACAAGAGTAGAGATCATTCCACATGGACCATGTCATCCAGCCATGTCATGGTTGACCGATGTGATGAGGCGACTAGGAGGTGGTAGGATGCCAACCCCCTACAAGGATGCGTTCTTTTTCTTGTGGCGTTGACAGGACATAGCCATTGACAACTACCCCTATGTTGGGATCGACTGCATAGGGGATCAAGATATGCCTTTGCCACTAGGTTCCGCCTACGGTAATATTGGTAAGAAAAGTTTTTATATATTTCATTTTTTGTGTTTTTTTCAAAAGGAATAAAAACCACAAATATTTTTGTATGGTATCAAGTATTAATAATTGTTTTGTCATGCAGATGTAGGTCCGCGACGACAAGATGGATTCCAACAACATTAGTGGAGGATCCTGGGAGATAAACATGCGGGTGGAGATGTGGAGAGAGTGTTGAAAAATGTGCATAGGAACCTCTTTCGACTGACGCACAAGATTCCTATGGTTCAAGTGGAGGATCTACTAGAGGCTATGCAACGATAGGTGGTAGGTGTGCCCCGTGCATGGGTGTGAATTTTCTAGCATCTCTCAAATATTGTAGTGTGCTATCATGATATGCATTCGACACCACAAGTGTATATGCCATGGTCATATATATACCAGCCATATATGTATTTTGAGGGTGTGAGCCCCATTTTTTACTATGACACCATATTTTTTGAAAAGATGAAATATAAAATTTTTGGTCTTTGGCTTTACTTATATATGTTATAATGTGTACATGTATGAATGTGTTTTATTTACTTAGTTATGTGACAAATTCCAATCTAAAACATAATTATCATATGAATCAAATACATGATTATAACTTTTAGGTATGTGATTATAAGTGAGAAAATCAAAGTATCATTCCAAAAGTCATACTCGTAGGAATCGTCGGAGTAGAGTAGGATCACGCACATGGTAACTGCCATTTAAATAGCATACGACTAACTGGGATTCTAGGTGAACCTCTAAATACTGAACACCATGTGAAATGGCATCACGTAAAATCTCTATAATGATGCTATACTTAGCCACATTATTCATTGATGGCTCCAAACGAACACCACCCGAAGACACCAATTGGCCCTCAGTTGAGTACATGACCCACGCAAAGGAAGCCATGTTCTGTGTATGATGACTGAAACTGTCTATGAATGCTAAGTAAACTGAAGACTCCATTGACATCTGCCAATCGAGGGAAAACTTGACAAGCAAGTCTATGACAGAAAGGAAAATATGTATATACACTAAGATACACTAGTGTTGTAGGAAAATCTCCCTGCGGATAGGTAGATCACCTCTAAGGCTTGACCTTAACCCTAGACAGAAAAATGCTTAACGTGGACACTGACTTCCTTTCAAATCTATCTAAACTAATGCATGAGAAGGAAGGATAACAGAAGTACCTTTTAATCGACGTTTGTCCCTGCACGCTCCGAGTTGCGTTCCAATCCTTTGCTCCTCGCTGAGTCCCGTGGACAAAACAAGATACGACCACTTCCTACTCTATTGACATTAGCTTGAAAACAGATCTATCAACAAATGACAAGTTCATGTAACATCAGACACAAACTAGAAAGAAACAGGCCAAGCGTGTCATATTAATGAGAATAACGACAACAGTACTTACAATCGTAGATGCGAATGCGACAGCTTCGTCAAGTCCTCTTCGTCCAACCCTTGCCTGAAAGATCCACAACCTGGATAACAACAACTTCACTGATCACTCTCCTTTGGCTGACTGCAAGTTTCCTCCAAGATCATAAGTTTCACATGTTCAATTCTTCCTCTAATCAGCTCCAACACCACTTATGAGATCATAAGTCTGGTATCATTCAATTCTTCTTCCTTTCAATTATCTCTGTTCCAACACCACTTATAAGATCATAAGTTTGGTGTCATTCTCCTTTTTGCAGTCCTCACTTATGAGATCATAAGTTTGACATTCTCTATTTTGCAGCCTCCTTTCACCATTAGAAAGCTTGATTATATAGCCTTGGAGAGGCTTTAACCACTTGAGATATCCTTGGGGAAGTTGAGGATTTTCCTCATTCAGTTGAGGATCTGCCCTAAGATCATGGCTAGACTAGGGATTCGAATCCAACTTCCTTCCAAGAATGAAAAGAAGCTTCCCCCATTCATCTCAACAGCTTAACAACCACCCAGAATAGGTAGCGCTCCCTCAAAAGGGCCATCAGAGTGTTGTAGCGCTCCCTAGTAAGCTTTAGGGGGTGCCAGCGCACTCAAAATCTATAGCGCTCCCTCAAAAGGGTCAGGGGAGCGTTATAACACTCCTTGACAGTGTAAGGGGGAGCGCCGGCGCTCCGAGACAGTGTAAGGGGGAGCACTCCTCTCCAAAGACTCAGTTTTTGAGGTGCTTTCAGATGGCAAAAGGTTTGCAAGCCTGCTGACTCATTTCTCCTCTCCCAAATCAAATGTTTGAAGTGTTTCAAGTGTCCTTCTCATGTCGTTATAGGCACAACATAGGCATCATGGCAACATGCTTTGTTTGATGTTTTTATGACACTTGTGAGCAACATACGACACTTGCGACCTTGTGAGCAATATGTGACACTTGCAACCTTTGTAACGACGACACTTGCGACACTATCAAAGTGAGTAATTTTGATGTGTAACAGATTGCCCCCCAAAGTATGAAGTTAGAAGATAGGGACTGATAACTGAAATGCTTTGTAGACTTTCAAGCAAGGGTATAGACTCGGAGAACCTGATGGAAGCTGCACACAAACATCCAACAAATATCATGACATATTTCAAAACCCAAGGCAGGCATACCTATGCTTGGGTGATCAAGACTTAGTAGGATATGGCCGTCATAAAATACACTGTGGATCCATAATTGTATTGATAAAGAGGTATAGCCACCAAAGATACAATGTGGATCTATATACTGATGACTCAGACTGATCACAGCCACAAAGAATACACAGTGGATCTACGAGATGACAAGACATAGCCACGACCAATACAAAGTGGATCTATGTAACAGTGTATGTGTCATTGTTCAGTAGAAACTCCATCACAACCTGGGTAAAGAATATATCAAAGTGATGTCTCAACCTAGGGTATTCATACCAATCCCAATACGGTATGAATCTGACCATGCGAATGGATGTCTTGACGTCGAACATGGCAGAAACCACTTGATTACCAGTCAATGGTGTGAACCGTTAACAAGTGCGAGGGAGATCACCATTAATGTCAATGATTCCCAAGGTACCCTAGTACATTCCAACGAATGTGAATAGATGAGCTGAGGTTGAACATCTGTGGAATCATTCGATCAGGGGTCAATGATGTAAACCCACTATCGAATGTGAGGAGGCCTGCCATTGAGGCATGCAGGTCCCAAAGTACTAACTGGTTTCTAAGTCTAATTCCCGGATAATGGGTTGAAGTCAACAGGAATAGACTCATCGAGGGAGGGCCTTGATGTATCCCCCATCAATGACACGAAACGAACATGGAGATGTAATTGGTAGGTCAAATGGACATGGACTGACACAGGTTTCAAGACAAGATATTTGGGGTGGTTGACTCTTGATGCGGATACTTCCCTTGAACACTGAGGCAGAATAACAAAACATGACATGGACCAAAACTGTGCAATGGATACTGCGACTTGCATCGGGTGACCCAGAGGAGTGAAAGGAAACTCAAAGATTGGCTCAGTGCAGAGGTTCAGTGGATTATGATACGAGCAGATGACAAAGTGCCATGTTCAAGGGCGACTCTAAGATGTGCTGGATGATGTTCTCAAGAGACTGCTTGGCTTGCTCCTTTCAATTTTTCCCCCATCCAGATAGACGAGTACCTCTTTTTTATTTAATGAGATCGAGGAGGATAACACATGCTCGATATAACTCACCTTTGGTAAGTTCCTCTTCCTTTGTTTAACGAACCGAAAGAAGTAAGGGTTTGTTCCCATATGGGCTTGTCGATGTGTTCTTTAATGAGTCCAAAGACAGAAAACTCGAAGGTTTTTCGGGATTATAGAGTTTGGAAAAACACTTAAAAGAGAACTCTCTCAGTTCCTTTTTCGTACAGTAGTCTGACGAGACCGAAAAAGGGTTAAACTATTGCTCGAAGGATTCCCTTTCTAACCTTTTAACGAGTGTGAAAGGAAGCAAGATCACTCGACAATCTTTTCATATTTAGAGAGTCTGAAAAGGGTTTAAAGGAGAATCCAAGGGGGTTCCTTTTTCGTGTGTTCGTATCCGTATGGGTCCGAAAAAGAGATAAAAGTTTACCCGGTTACATTCTCATGTATTTACGAGCACGAGAAAGAACAAAGACTAAGCTCGATATGCCCCCAGCTTGAAAGCTGGTGGCTTGACTCCAGAATGATCATCAAAGGCTAGAGACATGCCCCCCAAGCTTCAATTCATTCACCGACTTTGAGGTTGTCACCAATTTCTATGCTAGATGGAGAAAACGGATACAGGTGGATGAAATGAAGGTTCAAAAATGAGACCTAACGAAAGACTCAACTTGAAGGGAAAGGTGATTGTTTCATTTTTTAATGAGCTTGACACAGGAAAAGAACTATGCTCAGGGTTCCAGGTTCGATCCCTAGATTGTTGTTTCATTTTTTAATGAGCTTATCATAGGAAAAGAACTATGCTCAGGGTTCCAGGTTCGATCCCTAGATTGTTGTTTCATTTTTTAACGAGCTTGCAACAGTGAAGAAAACTATGCTCAAGGTCTCTGTTTCATTTTTTTAACGAGCTTTCCACAGAGAAGAGAAACTATGCTCGTTATGCCCCCAGCATGAAAGCTAGTGGCCTCTGTTTCATTTTTTAACGAGCTTGCCACAAAGAGGAAAACTATGCTCGTGATGCCCCCAGCATGAAAGCTAGTGGCCTCTATTTCATTTTTTAATGAGCTTTCCACAGAGAAGAGAAACTATGCTCATGACTGCTTCTTGATCATGGCTTCCAAGAGGATAATGCTCTAGAAGGATACCATGTCAAGGGAAAAAACTCAGTCATGGCTTCCAAGAGATCTTCGTCGGATGGAAGATGATCACTCAAGGGGGAACACATGTTGAGGGTTGCGATAGGAGTAAGGAGATCAGGCTCCAATAAACCTATCGAAGAGATTACCATGTCAACTACCGGATCCAAAGCATTAGAAGTTGAAGTCATGGGAGACAACGCCACATAATTGACATGCGGCAGGGGCGATACTGTCTACATATAAGAACCACTTAGGGAGGTAACCCAGTCGGGGCCGATGAATGAAAGTTGATCAATAGTCACAATTCTTCCATCGTGAGGGAAAGATATCACACGGAAAAGGGTGGATACAAGAGATTTTATAGCATAGACATAATCCCGCCCAAGGAGTAAAGAGAAATCCAAGGGGTCTCAGACTACCATGACATCGATAAAGACGGTTTTCCCTCCCAAAGTTACAGGAAACTGAGGAAGGATCCCTATAGGTTGACTAGTTCCTCTGTTAAAATCTAACAGACTATGTGTAACCGGTGCAAGTTGTGGACAACCCAAAGCATACCAAGCAACAGAAGACAAAATACTAACAGACGTACCTTTTTCTATCAGTGTTTGAGGAATGTCCCGACCACGAACCTGTACTGTAATCTGGAAAGGAATGTGAGAGGGAAGACGAGGTCCAGTTAGCACACCCCAATAAAAAAGGATGGCTTCAGGAGGAGGTTCCACAGGAGGTTCGGTACTTGGAGGAGGTTCCACAGGAGGAGGAGGAATGCCCCCAGGCATGGTAGAGTCTGTATTAACAAGAAAAACATGGGCAGTATCGGTTTTTCTCTCTATAAGGAGGGTAGGATCGATCGATGATTGGATCGGATTGACCAATGGTGGACTTGGATAGACCACTTGGGCACTCTTCAGAGGAAGAGTGGGACTGACCGAGGAAGGGGTCGGATCAATCACTTTGACATTCCTTAATGGAGGAATGGGATCAACCGATGGCAAAATGGGATCGACCACTTTGGCACTCGTCAGAGGAAGAGTGGGACTGACCGAGGAAGGGGCTGGATCAGTCACTTTGGTGTCACTCTTTTGATGAAGAGCAGGGCTGATCGATGATGGAACTGGATCAACTACTTGGGTTTGTGGTTCAATCGAGGAGGAAACTAGATTGACCACCTGATCAACCGGACTGACCGGGGATGGAACCAGATTGACCAGTCCATCAACCAATGATGGGTCAGAAGAAAGATTACGATAACCTTTTGGAAGTTGAAGTTTTTCCAAAAGAGAAGAAGCCTCGTCCATGCAAGGACAAATGTGAGAGTAATGATTACCTTTTCATAACATGCAAGGGAACTTGACAGTTTTCTTCTTCTTACCAACCTGGACATCACTAGTTGATGGGGTATCATCGACATGACTGACAGAGGCTGATGATGTGGAGGACCACATTTCTTAGACCTGGGTAAAACCGGGGCAATCCCTTAGAAAGTGGTCACCCTCATAAAGGCTGCAAGGGAATTTGGGTTTTGGATTGTTCTTTTCAATCTTGTTGATCTCATCAACACTCACAATACTATTAACAGTAACTGGTTTCTCAGAGCCAACTTCTGATGTTGTTGGGGTCTTGGTCCTTTTCGGGTTCTTCTTCTTCTTCTCTTTCCGTTTCTTCTTCTTCTGATCAACCTGGTTACTTGCTTTAGAGCTTTCACTAGGCGAAGAAGGAGAAATGGAAGGAAGCTTAGTGGGTGAAGAAGGCGAAAATTCGACATGAGGTTGATGTGTGGGTGATGCATTGACATCCAAAGTATTAGGTGCAACTGAAACATTGGGAGGATTTGGGATCACCGGAGTGGGGAACAACCAAATTGGTAATCCAATAGTGAGTCCTGGAAGACTCAGAGTGGCAACATATGGAGGACCAAAGTTTCCAAATGAAGGAAAGGTATAAGGTTCCCCAAAAGAAGGGGTTCCTCCATTGGTACTCCCAGGATTCGATGCCATTAACAATGACTCGACCTAAGGTCCACTAAGTAAAAGAAACAACATACGCTAATAGAATCTAAGAATCACAACCAAGCAAACAGGATCTTCTTTTGATGACCGTACTAGTTGGTGATGAAATCCAACGTCGCGTGATCAAGTCCAGAAGGGGCGGGGATAGGGTGGAACAGTTACAATGGCAACCTGCTTAACGGACTTACGCCTTGGTGCAAGCTTCCACGCAGTAATTGTGGATTTACCCTCCAAGGAGCCCGAGTGAGTTTGACCAATGTCTGCTCCAGGTACAGTGAGACTTCCCGTCACCGTCACCTCGTGTAAGAACCTAAAGATTATGGCCACTAAGGTTACCAATTCACAGTCAGCCCCTGGGCGGGAACAGTCGACAGTTTGATCCGAACATACGGGCAGGGTATCAAGCCCGAAACCAACTAAGAAGCTTCCACGCAGTAATTTTGGATTTACCTCAAAGTGATCCCCATAATACGATCTGACCACCACAATCAATTAAACCACGGAGGGTTAGTCCCCGTAGCTTACCCGAATGCAACCTCGTGCGTAACCCCTGTGTGAGAGGGGGATCCCAGGCAGACTTATACCATAACTGGATTTACTCTCCCTAACTCAGTATGCTATTGTTTGTTTTTAAAACTTTGGAGAGTTTTTCTCACAGCCTAATCCAAAGTACTACACCTATTCTACTGTTGGTGGAGGATCCTAGTAAAGAAAAAGTTCTAGATAATTTTTAATTAGCGTTGATTTTTATGGCTGTTCTTTACGCAAAGGGGTGCATGGAAGTGAAACAAATGGAATTATGACTCAGACCCAAATAATGCATCGAACATGATAAACAGTCATTTCCTTTCGATAAACATCTAATTAAGGGAGAGAGAGAGTTTTTTCACTAACAAGCACAACTACGGAATGCCCCCAAACAATTCTTTTCTCAATCAAATCCTGATATGATGCAAAAACTTTTAAATGCCTTCTAACATGCTCAATCAATCATGAATATATCTTTTATTGTTTGTGTATGGATGATGATCAATACAACACAATGCTTATCTTTGCTAATTATCTTCTTGGTATGAATGAGAACCAAACTAGCATAAGCAAAAATCACACAAACAATACACCCTTCGTAGCAATCAAAACAAAAAATGAAAGAAAAGAAATGATCAAAGAAAAAACGAACTTCACACCCAAAAACAAGAGTTGAAGAACAATGATTTCGAATGGAATCAAAATAAAGAGGTCTGTAGGCCTTTGATGACCTTCACCAGGGTTTTGCTCAACTGAAGAGAAGAGAAAAGCAATGCATAGGTTCCAAGCTTCACTCAACAGGAAAAACTCAATGAAAAATGGTGAAGAAGGTTACAAGATCCAATCAACAAGGTGTTTATTCTTCAAAAAGATGGATGTCAAGGCCAAAAAGGAAGAAAAAATTGACTCACGAGATCACTCAGCAAAAGAGCCATAGAGGCAAACCCTGAAAAATGCAATTGTGGAGGGTTTTTGGGCCAAAAGGAGGCTGGCGCTCTGTTGCCAAGGGAAAAGAGAATTATAGCGCTATGTGTAAGGCTATTAGGAGCGCTGGCGCTCTGTTAACACTAGGACAGGGGCGCCAGGGTCTAAAAGTCTCAGAAATGTCAAAAAATTTCAAAAATTGAGATCCAAGCTTGACAAGTATGCTGAATGTGACAAGGTAAGGAGCTGATCAACTCATGAAACTAATCAAAGAGGAGTGAACTAGGTCTAAAACAATCAAGGGATAGAACAAGGTCAATGAGGAAAAAAATCCAAACAAGAGGTTTCGATTCGAGGCTATCTCCCCAGCGGAGTCGCCAGTTTCTGTTGTAGGAAAATCTCCCTGCGGATAGGTAGATCACCTCTAAGGCTTGACCTTAACCCTAGACATAAAAATTCTTAACGTGGACACTAACTTCCTTTCAAATCTATCTAAACTAATGCATGAGAAGGAAGGATAACATAAGTACCTTTTAATCGACATTTGTCCCTGCACGCTCCGAGTTGCGTTCCAATCCTTTGCTCCTCGCTGAGTCCTGTGGACAAAACAAGATACAACCACTTCCTACTCTATTGACATTAGCTTGAAATAAGATCTATCAACAAATGACAAGTTCATGTAACATCAGACACAAACTAGAAAGAAACAGGCCAAGCGTGTCATATTAATGAGAATAACGACAACAGTACTTACAATCATAGATGCGAATGCGACAGCTTCGTCAAGTCCTCTTCGTCCAACCCTTGCCTGAAAGATCCACAACCTGGATAATAGCAGCTTCACTGATCACTCTCCTTTGGCTGACTGCAAGTTTCCTCCAAGATCATAAGTTTCACATGTTCAATCCTTCCTCTAATCATCTCTAGCACCACTTATGAGATCATAAGTCTGGTATCATTCAATTCTTCTTCCTTTCAATTATCTCTATTCCAACACCACTTATAAGATCATAAGTTTGGTGTCATTCTCCTTTTTGCAGTCCTCACTTATGAGATCATAATTTTGACATTCTCTATTTTGCAGCCTCCTTTCACCATTAGAAAGCTTGATTATATAGCCTTGGAGAGGCTTTAACCACTTGAGATATCCTTGGGGAAGTTGAGGATTTTCCTCCTTCAGTTGAGGATCTGCCCTAAGATCATGGCTGGACTAGGGATTCGAATCCAACTACCTTCCAAGAATGAAAAGAAGCTTCCCCCATTCATCTCAACAACTTAACAACCGCCCAGAATAGGTAGCGCTCCCTCAAAAGGGCCATCAAAGCATTGTAGCGCTCCCTAGTAAGCTTTAGGGGGCGTCAGCGCACTCAAAATCTATAGCGCTCCCTCAAAATGGTCAGGGTAGTGTTATAACACTCCCTGACAGTGTAAGGGGGAGCGTCGGCGCTCCAAGACAGTGTAAGGGGGAGCGCTCCTCTCCAAAGACTCAATTTTTGAGGTGCTTTCAGATGGCAAAAGGTTTGCAATCCTGCTGACTCATTTCTCCTCTCCCAAATCAAATGTTTGAGGTGTTTCAAGTGTCCTTCTCATGTTGTTATAGGCACAACATAGGCATCATGGAAACATGCTTTGTTTGATGTTTTTACGACACTTGTGAGCAACATACGACACTTGCGACCTTGTGAGCAAAATGCGACACTTGCAACCTTTGTAACGACGACACTTGCGACACTATCAAAGTGAGTAATTTTGATGTGTAACAACTAGTATGCAAAAAGTTACACCCAAGCTTAAGGGCTCAAGCGTAATACTTTTTAAGGTAGAGCCCATTTCTGGGCTCATCCATCATATTCCCTTCATAATCCTCCAATTCATATGATCCTTTCTCTAAAACACGTCGCACAATATAAGGACCGTGGCACATGGGGTTGAACTTGCTTGCCCCTAATGGTTCTTTGGCTTGGTCATACAGAAGAACCAAGTCACCCTCAGAGTAATGTCGAGGATAGAAAAACCTATCATACTGAACCTTAACACATTGTTTACTCACTTCGATAGTCGTAGAGGCATCTCGATGCTACTCATCTAGACGATCTAGGTGCATGAGGCATTCTTCAAGATTGGATGTGTCAAGTAGGATCTCAATTGCCAGATTGAGGGAAGGAATTGGAATTCAATCGAAAGGATCGACTCCACGCCATGTACTAAATGTAAATGATAAAAACCAGTGGAATTCTTAACTGAGGTTTGATATGCCGAAAGCGTTGGGTAAAGCATTATATGGCAGTCACACTTACTTGGCTGACAATTTTTTGCAAGATGGTCTTGAGAGATTTATTTAATGCCTCTACTTGTCCATTTGCCTAGGGATAATAAGGGGAAGAATGACCGTGCTTAAACCCCAGTTTTGATGCTAACTCCTTCATCATTTCATTTTGAAAGTGACTGGCATGATCAGTGATAATATCCTTTGGGATTCTGAACTGGGCTATAATTTGGTTGAATACGAAGAATGTTGTCATCTTACCATGGGAATTAACGGTAGGCATGGCCTCTGCCCATTTAGTGAAGTAATCCATGGCCATGATAATATGTTGATGCCCCTGAGCTGAAGTTGCTTTACAATCCGTAAAATATATCCCCCACTTAGTGAAGGGACCGACGATGATGAATGGGTGAAGAGGGGCTGGATGCGAGTGCATTTTTTGAGCAAACACCTAGAAAGGGTGACAATTCTTGACCACTTCAATGCAATTTTTAAAAATTGACGGCCAAAAATAATCGACTCGCATTTTTTTTGGGGTTGTTGCAAGCTCAAATAGATGACCACCATAATCCCCACTGTGATAGTCATTGAGAACCGACTCAACTTCCTCGTGATTCAAGAAACAATGCAAAATACTATCTACTCCTTGACGATACAAAGTGTCACCAATGATAAGGTAGTTTTTAGCTTGATGACGTATACGCCGTCGATCTTGTATCAACAGATGATGGGATAACTTCAAGGTTTGAAGATAAATTAGAATGTCTCCATACTAGGGGTTCGAAGATGAGATAAGGAAAATATGTTCATCCACGAATGAATCATCATGAATAATGTCCTCATCCAGTTGAGGGAAGTCTGATATCAATTCAGCAAAAACTAGCGATTTCTTAGACTTCACCGAAGAAAAATCAAGATCAAACTCTTGCAAGATAACAATCCACTTATTGTATTTCCCCCCTATGAAATTCCTGGTAAGGATGTATTGAAATGGATTGGTATATGAAACTACGGTAGTTTTGCAAAGTTATATATAATGTCATAATCTTTGAATGGCATGTACGGAAGCCAAGGCTGGTTTTTCTATGTGAGATTACTTAAGTTTAGGATTGACTAAATTTCAACTGAGATAGTAGACAATGTGCTCATGGAGCTCATCGTCCTCTTGAACCAGAACCATACCAACCATCCCTTCGGACATGGAGATATAAAGAAAATAGTCCCTATTGTAGTCTGGAGGCTTCAATAGAGGTGTTGATACCAAGGCTTTCTTAATAACATCGAAGGATTCTTGGGCTCGCTCATCCCATATAGTCGGAGTATCCTTCTTCAAAATATGCATGAAACCCTTAGTTAATTTGACATAGTTCACTATAAACTGACGCAAGAAATTAGCCTTCCCCTATAAACCCTAAAGTTGTTGTATGTTGCACGGGGGAGGAAAATGAAGTATTTCCTCAACCTTCATAGGATCCACCATGATCCCATGCTCAGAGACTAAGAATCCTAAAAGATAGCCAAAACTAACACAAAATATGCACTTGTGAGGGTTCAAATGGATGCGATAGTAATGAAATCTCTCAAATACTAATCGAAGTTTAGTGGAGTGATCTACTCTCTTGCAACCATGAGCAATGAGATTATCTAGGTAAGCTTCGAAAATATGTTTGATATCATGAAAAGAAAAGGTCATGGTGCATTGGAAGGTTTCTCTGGCATTTTTAAGACTGAAAGGAATTTTTCGGTATGAAAAAGTACCCCAAGGACAAATAAACATCGTTTTGTGTTGATCCTCGGGTTTGATCTGAATTTGATTATTTCCTAAAAATCCATCCATAAAAGAAAAAACTTTTCTTCCTGTGCACTCACCAAGAATCTGGTCCATGAAAGGAGTCGGGAAGTTTTCTTTAGGACAAGCGTTGTTCAGGTCTCGAAAATCCATACATACATGGATGGTTCCCTATTTCTTATTCATGGGAAGAGGGTTGGACACCCATTCGGTCAAGGGAACCATGTATATGAAACCAACATAAAGTAGTTTCTCTACCTCTACCTTAATAGCAAGGGCCTTCCTAGGATTAACATCTGTAAGATGTTGTCGAACAGGTCTAGCATCCAAATAAGTCTTGATATCATGTTCAATAATGTTGGGGTCGATCCCTAGCATCTCTTCATATGACCAAGTGAATACGTCATGAAATTCTCTGAAGAGATTGGTGTAGATCTTAATTTCTTCAGGAAAAAAATTTGCACTGATATATACATTCTCAATTTTTCCAGGTATTCAAGAGATGTCGATCGTGACAGTAGGAAAAATATTCACCATGTTTCCTTCAACATAAATACCATGTGTATCTAGCCAAACCACAGTGTGACCTACCATCTCACTCAAGGTAGATATAAAGTCATCCTATTTGGTCCTAACCAGCTCTGGGAGGAAATAGGAGCGATGATGCATATCGTCCCAAGGCCTATTGGAACCATTCATGGCCTCTAAGATGGACTCATCCGAAGGTAAAGTATCTTTGAGGAAATCATGTGAATAAGATGATGGGGTGGCCCATACAAGTTCTAGAACAGGATCCTCCTCATCCATCTGTAAGGAGAAAGGATCTGGTTCAACAATAGTGTTAAGAATAGCCTGGTACACAACCTCTGCTACTGACAGTGGCATTGCCATCCCAATATGTGACTGACCTTCACACGATATAGTTGGGAAAGGTAGGGACCTCATTGAACGATGAAGACCTACTAGAAATGGCATGAATGTGATGGATTGGTGCCACGAAATCAAAGCTAACCATGAGATAGGAATACATTTCGACAGCAATATCCTCGATTTCCTGCTGAGAATTGTCGATCACAATGATCGAAGGTCCAACTAATGCATTAGGACTAGCATGCGCAAATGAAAATTGATCAATTGTCACTATTTTCCCTTCGTGAGGAAAACATAAAGTGTGGAAAACAGATGACATGACCACGGTCATGGAATAAGTCCAATTACGTCCTAGTAATAAATTGTAGTCAAGGGGTGCATCAACCACCTCGACATCAACCACCTCGACATCAACCTCCACTTTCTTTTCACCTAACTGGACCAGAAAGGCAGGAAGAATTTCGTGGGGTCGAAATGAACGTCCATCAAATGCAGTCAACATAGTCATAAATTGGGATAGAGTCGAAGAGCCAATGGATTTCCAATAGGTTAGGGACATCACGCACGTCGCAACACCTTCATCAATTACATAGTGTTTGATGGTATATTTCGTGTACTCCACATGGATTTGAAATTCCACGTGGTAGGGAAAGTGAGGCTTAACATCCATGATGTCAAACTTAATAACCTTCGAGCCACACGGGTCTAAATCTCCTAAAGCAGATAAAAACACATTTATTTTTGAAGGAAATGTCTAGAGCACCTCCAAAGCCAACATCGCACAAGGGGTTTGACCCAAATCTTCGGTTATCGAATAGTTCTGGGTAGCTTTGGCATTAGGATTGTGGGCAGAGTGTTTTAATACTTCTTTCGGAATATGATGAATGGGCTCTAGTTTTTCGAGCTGCAAGGGTGTTTTTAGAGGAGGGGGACACTTTGGACATGTGATAGTTTGTGAATAATTTTAGTCACGAGATCGAGTGGATACATCAATTTGAGACTTGACCATATTAACACATAAACGATCATGCATTTATGGTATTGGAGGACCCCGAAGCCATGTGTTGATTATGCAGAAACAGATTGGTCAGCACAACGGGTGGTTACGATAAGAGCCTTGAGGATTCCTCAATTTTGGGGCATAGGTGGGTAAGGTGATCATCTTTACAAAGTTTACAAGGAAAATTCACCTTCCATTTTTCTTTCTTTCCCTCACCAACATTATTATTTGATATATCATTGTTATTTTCATCCTTGGCTTAGTTATTATTATTTCCCCCCTTATGATTATTAAATCGTCCTTTTTTTCTATGCTCTCCTGGTTTTTGGTTACCATTTGGGTTGGCCGACAACTGTACAAAATGCACATCCACCGACTGAGTGGGAGTGGAGGACGAAGTTGAAGCTTGTCCTACTACAGGTTGTCTTAGAGACAAATCCTTCAAATGGTTCGTCACCAAGTTTGTAGACTTAGCATTTGCAGAGCCTATGATGCCATCGACATGAGGCTCAGGATTTTTCTAGGGTCATAATCCGATCACGGTGCATCAGGAAGAATTTCATACAACATCCCAGACTAAGCATATATGAGGTCCAGTTGATGGGATTTGAAAATAGCTTCTTCGTCAGATGTTAGTCAAGATGTAGAAACATCCTTTGAAATATAAGGCAATAAGGATTTAAGGAACCACTCCAACAGAAAATGTAGAGGAATGTAGGCTTTAATTGACCTCTTCCATCTATGCCACTCTTGGATATGGTCCGATATATGTGTGGCCTTATCTTTGCAGAAGGCCTACAAAAGTTCTATGCTGACATCATAACAAACCGACAACTGGAAGTGGTTGAGAAAGACCAAAACCATCTGATTAAATTTTATGTATGTCCCCCCTGGTAGCTCAATGTACCATTTCATGGAAACCCTCGTGAGGGTGCATTGAAATAGTCTCAAATGAATATAATCATCATTAAGAGAATTGGATGAGCACCAAAGATGAAAAGTAGTAACATGATCACACAGATCCTCACTAGTATTGACCCTTGGATTTTGGAATGTCTGAAGGAAGCTTGGTGGGGACATGGGGCCATGACGGATCGTGACGCACCGGGTCATTCATTAATCTCGAAAAATATGGCAAATTAAGCGTGGATAGAAAAGGGAGCCGGGGTTGCGACGTTTGAGTGCCCCATGCTCTAAGGAAATATTTGTGTTGATGGATTGTAGGCCATCTAGGGTTCTGGTATATACCATGGCCCTATCTAGTAGGGTAATATCTTCCTCCAAACTTATTCATAAGAGGTTGTATGGGAACCATGCCTGTAGGGGAAGCATAATGAGGGTTATAAACATTTCCCCCTGCTGGAGAAGCTCCAGTATGGGGGTTTCCCATAGAGTGAAATTGACTCCCTCTAGGTGGAACTCCGAAGGATAGAGGTGGATTTGTCATAAAAAATGAGTTTGTTGGAATCGACATGGAGGAAGAAGGGGGGAAGTATGAAATATAGGAATTAGCTTGTCCGTCTGGTTGAGTACTCCATCCAGGAGCATTGAGACTAGGATTAGACCTGGAAGGAAAAGGAGGCTAGCATCCCACTGTAGGATTCATTTGGGGAATATGACCTCCACCAAATGAGAGAGGAGTATGTGGAGGAACCATGCCCCCAGGTCCAAAACTAGGATTTGCATTAGTTGTTGGAATGGAGGATGAAATTTGTGATGTCATATTAGGCATACCAAAAGAAAAAGGGTTAGAGACCGAAGGTGTGGATTGAGCATCATATCTCGACGTACCAAAAAGAGACCCGAAAGGGTTCGTTTGTATGGGTCGAGTAGAAACCACAGGCTAGGTAGGTGTAAGAACAGGAACCTCCGGTACTACAACTGTCACGGCTGAAGGATTTGAAGGAGTCCCATTAATCACAAAAGGTATAGGAGTCGAGGGATTCCCAATGTCATTCAGACTCGACTCAGTACCGATAACTGGATAATCACAAGTCTAGAAAGTGGAGATATATGTACCACGTTTATTAACCTTATGCCTTTTAGAAGGTGTTAGCGATAAAAAATGCACTGGTATATTTGGAGTGTCTTCTCAAATTTTATTCAATACGCTCATTTCTAAAGTTTTCTAGCCAGTATTTTAACTTTCAGATCTTCATTAAGGCCCTATATGATTGTTTTCACCTACATTTCAAAGCATCGTCAGTGCTTCCTAAACCCTAGTTTTTGTGGCTTCATTATACTCTGAAATGAAATATATATTTTATTTCTAAAATTCGTAAGCAAAAAGTGATGTGTGCGCTTAGGTGTTTTATTCCTAAACTATCCTAAACCTAAGCCATATCACACCAAAAACATATACCAAATTATTTGCTAAACACCAAGCCACACCAATCTCCTTCATATCCATTTGATTCTATATACTAAAGCTTCAGGCTCAAACTACAGTTTCAAAGCCATAAATCAAGTTCATTGACTTAATAATTTTAGATGCCTATACAAAGTCTATATGCCAAACTTCATAAATCAAGTCATACTATGATCAAGCCACAAGTTATGCCATTTAAGCCGAGTGCCAACTTTGCAAATATAGGGCCTTGTTTCACCAACATGCCAAGAAGACAACGAGTTGTTTAAATCAAGATCTATAGGTGTCGATGGTCAAAATTCATATGGTAAATATCGGGTTTGAAAGGCCAGCTACTAGATCTAATTAAGGTAAGAATGTTGTGGTTTTCTCTTAGAAAATTTTCAATGCACAGAATGCTTAAGCGCTAAGTCATATGAAGGAAATCAATAACTACAAAGTCAATTTTTTATCTCTGCTACATTTCAAGCTAAGTGCTAGCGCCAAGTTTCAAAATATCAAAGGGTTCAAAATTTGAGTCTAATCAAGATAGATTACAGGTCTTTACAGGTTTAATTTCTAATCATCAAAGTTCTAGTATTATGTATTCACTTCTTGAAGTTCATTGAGGAAACCATGAGACAAATTGTGTCTGCCCCATTGGAAAATTTCCAAGATATACAACCTCTGCATTTTTCTTTAGCATCTGTATTGAGGTCACTTTCTCCAGAGATTATGAAGTCTAATACAGAAAGATTTGACCCTAGAACACGTAAGCGCTTGTTCAACCTTCTTTCATTATGGAGTGATGACAAAAATAATGCCTGGGATCAGGAAACTGCCAGTGACTATCGATGTAAGATTGAACACTACAAGTCAACACTGAATATGCGTACTAAAGGCTTAGTGGAGCAGATCTCTATTGAGAAAGACATAAACGACCAGGTTCAATCAATCCATGGCTTTCCATGAATGCCATAGCTGCTCTATTGTATAGACAATGCTTTGATGATAGTGCAAGAAAGATGCAAAGAGAAGATGACCCGGGTTTGTTTGGAGATTCAAAATGGTGGTTCAGGCACAATAGTGTGTGATTGAATGTTTTGAGAAAGAAGCTACTAAGATGAATAAGAGGTCATTCAATATGCTTGGGTGCTTGACAAACTCAAGGTTGGATGTGAACGTGGTATCACAATTGATATTTCTTTGTGGAAGTTTGAGACAACAAGATACTACTATACAATGATTGATGCCCCTGGCCATCGTGATTTCATTAAGAACATGATTATTGGGACCTCTCAGGCTGATTGTGGAGTTTTGATCATTGATTCTATGACTAGAGGTTTTGAGGCTGGTATCTCCAAGGATGGTCAGACTAGAGAGAATGCCCTATTGGCCTTCACCTTAGGAGTGAAGCAAATGATTTTCCGTTGTAACAAGATGGATGCCACCACTCCCAAGTACTCAAAGGCTCGTTATGAAGAAATTTTCAAAGATGTTTCTTCTCATTTGAAGAGGGTTGGATACAATCCCGATAAGTTTCCTTTTGTGCCTATCTCTGGTTTTGAGACTCGTCCATATGTGCAACAAGAGTTTGTTTGTAGAGGAGGTCATCAAATCGAGAGAGCTCTTCGATCCATATGTGGGATTGGATGTCGAGAGAGCAACTATATTTTACTAGGAAAGAAACTCTCATTTAACTATAAGAAAATCACAACACTTGCTGATGATAAAGAGTTTTCACTGGCACAGGAAGCACATCTACAAACAATTAGATGTTGAAAAGCATAGCTTTCACCGGCTAACTAGCAAATTTCAAGGCGAAAGAGCTGGTGAAACCACAGACGTGGCAAAGAAGTCGTATTTTCGCCCAGATCCAAGTTTTTCTTAATCAAACACCTGGAGGAGGGTTTCAAAGGATGGACAATAATTAAACACATCATATTTAAGGTTTTGTTATGATGTTTGAGGTGTTTAGCAAGGTGGAAAAGTGGAATTAGCTACCTATTTTCTAAGCACAGAAACATTTTTTTGCTAAAAGTGGCATTTCGACTTATCTTATCTTCTATGGATATTCAACAGCCTTGGAAGGCTTTCTACACTTGTCAAAGTTTGAAGGATATGAAGATCATCAAAGATGAAGAATTGACCTAGTTTTTAGGATCTCTTCCTATTTTCTTGTGTCAATTTTGACTGTCTATTTCATGTAAATTTGATCATCCATTATAGGATCTCAGTTATTTTGTAAAGGATATAAAGACAACGACTTTAGATGAAGTAAGGGTTTGATTCTAGATACAAAAATACATTATATTGTAAACAGACTTTTTGATATGATAATACAAATCACAGTTTTCTCTCTCTATTGATGTCAAATTCTCATCTTTCCTTCTGTACTCTTATTCGAGTTGTTTTAACTGCAGAATGATTGTCATCTCATCATTCAGTTCATAAATTGATTAATAGTTGCTTATCATTGTTTATTAAACCTTACATTTTGTATCTAGTTTATAAACACTGCTTTCTCACCCAGTTTAAAGCTATCATCTGATTATTGATCCTTTAGAGCACTGGTTCATTTGATTGTCATTTTGACTGTTTGAATACCATACTATAATTGAGTTATCCCATTGATCCACACATACAAAATACAAAAACAAGTTTACCTTAAGTTACCAAGCATCTTTGATCCACAACCTCAAAGAGTTTCTTGGAGTGATAACAAATTGGCGTCGTTGCTGGGGAAAGAAGATTGAAGCTCAGCTTCCTTGGGAGACAACAAGATCCAACTTTGTTGATAGACAAAGTCTGGACATATATTCGGTTGTAATCATCTATCTGGAAAATCCATGAAGGACAAATTCAGTGGCGATTCCATCGTTCTAAAATCTATTGGCGACTCCATTGGTATGAAGTGAACAAGAGGTATGCATTTTGCAATTTCTCAAGTATTTATGGTTACCCTCATCCAATACCTAGTAGATATGAATGGGAACGTAGTATTCCCAGATTTTGAGGAGAAGAGTGGGAAGTGCTAGCTGAGCACTTGCTGGATTTTCATGATTTTATTCATCATCTTGGAATTGTACATGAGGACATTCAAATTAAGCTTTTCAGGTATTCATTAGAGGGAATTGCCCTTGATTGGTGCAGATCTCTTCTAGCTTCAAGCATTCACTCATTGGAAAGTTTTCATTATTATTTCCATTTGTTTTGTAAAGATGAATTTCTAGCTGAAAGTCTCTTTGATGATTGCTATGATGAATTCGAGAAGCAAGTTCAGCAGGAAGTAGTCTTTTCCTTTGTTTGTCAAGGTGAAAATTATATTGTTAAGGAAGATCTTCATGATACAAATAATAATTGCATAGTTGGAGATACATCAAACCCTATCTATGTTGCACCTACTGCCTTTGATTTGCATCAAGATATAGTTAGAGAAGAAGATTTTTTTGAACTTTTTCAAGAGGTTGCCTATGATATGTTTTCACCTATGATTGGAAAGAAGGATCTGAAGATTGCTTGTCTTTCTTTGCAAGATACAAAGGTTTTCTGTTCATCTATTTTTGATAAGTACACAGATGGAGAAGAGCAGATTTCTACATCAAATAATGTTGACTTAAGCAACAGTCAACCAATATATGACATTTATGAATTTGATTTTGACGAGCCTTTTTCTTTTCCCACTAAGGAACAAATTCATGTTGTAATCAACCATTCCATGTTTGCAGAAGACATTGAATATGATGAGTTTAATCTAGCTGAAGATTTCAGGTCTTCTCTTCTGTTTATAATGCCTCATGAGAAAAAAATTGAAATCACCTATGAAGAAGATATCGAAAAATAAGGGATTAGCAGTCCAATCAGCTCACAGCTATTTTCAGATTTGCAGGAACCAGTTTATGGAAGCTATATATTAGAGGTTGAAGAAAGGCTTGAGCAGCAAGAAAAGTTAACTTATTTCTGCGATCCAGTAGTTGTTTATATGGTGTTATGTTTTTCGTAAGTCGTCAATTTTGCAATCTTTGGAATCAAAGAAAATAATGATTGTAAGTATGCTCTGCAAGTTGAACTTCTGTTGCGCGACATGAAGTGTTCTCTGAAATTTATATGCATGCAAAGGATTCTTGTAATTAGTTCGATGTTATCATGGCTTCATTGGAAGAAAGATGTCACATGATGAGCTAGTTTTTCTGGTTAGGAGTAGGAATAGATAGAGAATAAGCTCACCATCAAGCATGAGATCCTTTTTTAGTCTAATAGTTTGGAGTAAGAACTTGTGATCGGCACATTGTTAGAGTTTGAATAAGTTGCAGGATTTGGATTAGGTTTCGAAATCAGCTTTTGACCCCATGCCCAATGCTAAAGGCATTCAGATGACTCCATGCCCAATGCTAAAGGCTACTGGAACTACTAGGTTCTTGGAAACCTCACAGGGAGGTCTCCATACCAGTTGCTAGATGTTAGCGATAACAAATGCACTGGTATTTTTGGAGTGTCTTCTCAAATTTTATTCAATACACTCATTTCTAAAGTTTTCTAGCCAGTATTTTAACTTCCAGATCTTCATCAAGGCCCTATATGATCATTTTCACGTGCATTTCAAAGCATCGTTAGTGCTTCCTAAACCCTATTTTTTTTGGTTTCTTTATACTCTGAAATGAAATGTATATTTTATTTCTAAAATTCCTAAGCAAAAAGTGATGTGTGCACTTAAGTGTTTTATTCCCAAACTATCCTAAACCTAAGCCATATCACACAAAAACCATATACCAAATTCTTTGCTAAACACCAAGCCACACCAATCTCCTTCATATCTACTTGATTCTATATAGTAAAGCTTCAGGCTCAAACTACAGTTTCAAAGCCATAAATCAAGTTCATTGACTTAATAATTTTAGATGCCTATACAAATTCTATATGCCAAACTTCATAAATCAAGTCATACTATGATCAAGCCATGAGTTATGCCATTTAAGCCGAGTGACATCTTTGCAAATCTAGGGCCTTGTTTCACCAACATGCCAAGAAGACAACGAGTTGTTTTAAATCAATATCTATAGGTGTCGATGGTAAAAATTCATATGGTAAATATCAGGTTTGAAAGGCCAGCTACCTGATCTAATTAAGGTAAGAATGTTGTGTTTTTCTCTCTAAAATTTTTCAGTGCACAGAATGCTTAAGCGCTAAGTCATATGAAGGAAATCAACAACTGTAGAGTCAAGTTTTTATCTCTGCTACATTTCAAGCTAAGTGCTAGCGCCAGGTTTCAAGAGATCAAAGGGTTCAGAATTTGAGTCTAATCAAGATAGATTACAGGTCTTTATAGGTTTGATTGTTAATCATCAAAGTTCTAGTATTATGTATTCACTTCTTGAAGTTCATTGAGGAAACCGTGAGACAAATTGTGTTTTCCCCATTGGAAAATTTCCAAGATATGCAGCCTCTGCGTTTTGCTTTAGCATTTGTATTAAGGTCACTTTCTGTAGAGATTATGAAGTCTAATACAGAAATATTTGACCCTAGAACATGTAAGAGCTTGTTCAACCTTCTTTCATTATGGAGTGATGACACAAATAATGCTTGGGATCAGGAAAATTCCAGTGACTATCGACATAAGATTGAAAACTATAAGTCAACATTGAATATGTGTACTAAAGGCTCAATGGAGAGGATATCTATTGATAAAGACATAAACGACCAGGTTGAATCAATCCATGGTTTTCCATGAATGCCATAGTTGCTCTGTTGTATAGACCATGCTTTGATGATAGTGCAAGAAAGATGCAAAGAGAAGATGACCCAGGTTTGTTTGGAGATTCAAAATGGTGGTTCAGGCACAATAATGTGTGATTGAACGTTTTGAGAAAGAAGCTGCTAAGATGAACAAGAGGTCATTCAGTATGCTTGGGTTCTTGACAAACTCAAGGTTGAATGTGAACATGGTATCACAATTGATATTGCTTTGTGGAAGCTTGAGACAACAAGATACTACTGTACAATGATTGATGCCCCTGGCCATCATGATTTCATTAAGAACATGATTATTGGGACCTCTCAAGCTGATTGTGCAGTTTTGATAATTGATTCTATGACTGGAGGTTTTGAGGTTGGTATCTCCAAGGACAGTAAGACTAGAGATAATGCCCTATTGGCCTTCACCTTAGGAGTGAAGAAAATAATTTTCCATTGTAATAAGATGGATGCCACCACTCCCAAGTACTCAAAGGCTCATTATGAAGAAATTGTCAAAGAAGTTTCTTCACATTTGAAGAGGGTTGGATACAATCCCGATAAGTTTCCTTTTGTGCCTATCTCTGGTTTTGAGACTCGTCCATATGTTCAAAAGGAATTTGTTTGCAGAATAGTTCATAAATCGAGAGAGCTCTTCAATCCATATGTGGGATTGGATATCGAGAGAGTAGTTATATTTTACTAGGAAATAAACTCTCATTTAACTATAAGAAAATCACAACACTTGTTGATAATAAAGAGTTTTCACCGGCACAGGAAGCACATCTACAAACATTTATCCATTGAAAAGCAGAGCTTTCACCGGCTAACTAGCAAATTTCAAGACAAAAGAGCTGGTGAAACCCCAAACATGGCAGAGAAGTCATATTTTCACCCAGATCCAAGTTTTTCTTAATCAAATGCCTGCAAGAGGGTTTCAAAGGATGGAAAATAATTAAACACATCATATTTAAGGTTCTATTATGATTTTTGAGGTGTTTAGCAAGGTGGCAAAGTGGAATTAGCTACCTATTTTCTGGGCATAGAAACAATTTTTTTCTAAAAGTGGCAAATTCGACTTATCTTATCTTCTATGGATATTCAACAACATTGGAAGGCTTTCTACACTTGTCAAAGTTTGAAGGATATGAAGATCATCAAATATGAGGAATTGACCTGGTTTTTAGGATCTCTTCCTATTTTCTTGTGTCAGTTTTGACTGTCTATTTCAAGTAAAGTCGATCCTCCTTTATAGGATCTTAGTTATTTTGTAAAGGCTATAAATCCAGGAACTTCAGGAGAAGTAAGGGTTCAATTCTGGATACAGAAATACACTATATTGTAAATAGGCTTTTTGAAATGATAATACAAATCACGGTTTTCTCTCTCTATTGATATCAGATTCTCATCTTTCCTTCTGTACTCTTGTTCGAGTTGTTTTAACTGAAGAATGATTGTCATCTCATCAGTCAGTTCATAACTTGCTTAATATTTGATTATCATTGTTTATTAAACCCTACATTTTGTATCTGGTTTATAAACACTACTTTCTCACCCAGTTTAAAGCTATCATATGATTATTGATCCTTGAGAGCACTGGTTCATTTGATTCTCATTTTGACTCTCTAAATACCATACTGTAATTGAGTTATCCCATTGATCCACACATACAAAATACAAAAAAAGTTTACCTTAAGTTACCAAGCATCTTTGATCCACAACCTCAAAGAGTTTCTTGGAGTGATAACAGAAGGCAACATCGGTAAAGACTTAAAATGTGGTGGTAACTTCAACAAACGGGGAGACCTACGAGGAATTTGGTCTTTCTCCATGATGACTCAAGACTCGAGATATGAAACCAAATCCTAGGGGAAACTAACAATCAAAGAGCACACCAAAGTAAAACAAAAATGCCAAATGCACACAAACAGGATATAGTAGTTGAAAAGGGGCCTCCCTCACTAGAGTAGGTATGCCTCACCCAAGAGGGGCCTGAGACTCTCTTCAAAATATTGGAGGTATCAAAATCAATTATAAGGGACCTCGTGGGCTTAAAAACACAGTCAGTCAAATCCTCCTAGAGAGGTAATCCTCCATAAAGTTTGTGTGTTGTCCGACCCTTATCTGACTGAGGGTACCTGCAGAATAACCCCTGCAAGTAACCTATGTGGCTACCTATGTCAAGCAACTAGAGCCACCACGATATACCCAATGCGTAGGTGAATAGTCAGAAATCTGGTCCACCGTATGGGCAGGGTAACAAATAAAAAAATCTTGAAATCACCGCCTCTCATGGAGGTAAAGGTACTAGCAAGAACCCCATTTAGGAATGAAACCAAATAAATATCTCTGACGCTAGGAAGGTATTAGAGGGATATCTCTACAAACAACTTCATGTGACCTCGTTCTTAAATTTGATGTGAGCGGAGCCTCCTGACGTCACTAATTACACAATGGATTTCACCACTCCCTAGTCAGACACATATGTTTAGTTTAGTAGCCTTGGATAAGTTTAATCATAATATCCTATTCCAAGGCCCTATGTCATATGCTTGTTTGTATACCCTAAGAAATAAAATTGTTTCTAATCAATTTTAATTAATCAACATTAATTTTAATGGCTTTGTTTACTCAAGAGGTGTGGTCATGAAAATGATGATATTATGACTCGACATATCAAAGAAATTAATATAAAAATATTGCTAAGTCCTAATCTTAAATTCTCAATAAATGGTAATCTTTTAAAATGCAACTTTCAATGTAACTTCTATAATTTCAATAAAATGAAATCTTTTCAGATGTGTCAAGATCAATACTAAGTACCCAAAAGAGCAAATGCTATAATGAAAAATGTTTTTTTTTTTTTGTATTTTCGATATAAAGAAAAGAAAATGCAAGGACTAAATAATAACTTCACAAGCATACCCTACTGCAAGAAAAAAGAGACAAGCCAAGCAGGATAACAAGAAGCAAACACTCAGACTAATGTGAAAGGACAACCAATGAAAAGATGATGAGAAAGAATATCGCTAAAAAATTCAACAATAAGAAGGTCAACAATTAGGACAGAGACCCAAGTAGACTCAACAACCAACCAAACTCACCCAACAAACACCAAACTCAACCAGTAATCCTAAATAGTTTATGTACGTGACTGTTTGAGAAAAAACTCACGTATGTACATGCCCTATAGAAGGAAAACTCATGTATGTATGTGTATGTCAAGGGAAAAACTGTGTATATGTAGTAAAACACTGCTAGGGCAAGTATTAAGCAAAGAAACTCAGATGCAAAGTAAAAATAGGCTATCAATTAATCACGTGACAAGGAAAATCAGGCTAATAAAGAGCAAGTCAAGGAGAAAAACATTCAAAAATACAAACATAAGATCATCCCCAGTATCGTCGCCAATTATGTTACGAGGAAAATCTCTCTATGGCCTAGGGTAAACCGTAACAGAGGGAATGACACGCAAAAATAAACTATAATCCCAAGTATGCTATATAAATGAAATTCTAACAAGACAAGGTCAAGAGCCTACCTCATCCAGATGTTTGATGAAGACCATCGTTGAGCACACAACTAAAATATTTATACCTGCAACTTTTCCTCAACAACCAAGATACATAAGCATATGGTGATAATATATATTGTTAGCATATCGACTAGCATAATCCATTAACATTCATGAAAAATACGCCCATGGAAAATACTTCTCTTAATGCTTGATGCTTCTCCCGAGCATCCATATCCTACACATGTTTCCTTGCATTGAGAATAGGTATGTTCCTTGCACTTGGAACTAGTTTACTCGCTAGCGATGCTCATTTCCTCCATTGTATTATAGCATTCTTTTATTCCTTTTCGGGATTTATAATATGAAAAAGAAAAAAAAAGAAAAACAAAAGGATGGGAATGAGTCATGTTCTTTATATGGCAGCTACTTATGTCTCCCTTGAATAGAGCACAATATTATGAGTCTTTACCTCATCATTATGGGTTTAGTATGGCTTTAGGATACCATTTCTCATTAATGAGCATAATCTCCTCTGGCTAGTTATTCTTCTAGTCATATGGAGCCTTTTTTTATACTTCCCATGTCACAGATGTATTCTAGTTTATATTCCATGCCACCTAAGTCACATTTTGTGTCTTGTTTTTGTTCAAAGGAAGTCAACATGTGTCATCTATTCTGCATAAACCTTGTCTTTCCAAGTCAGCCTTCTCGTGTCAAGTCAAATATTTCTTAGTTTCACAAGTATCTTTGTACTCCACTCATGCTAGTATAGAAGGTCCCCATTGACTTCTTACTAGAGGGTCTGCTCTTATTGACTACGACTCATTGCTCTGAGAGTATGAGCTAGAGTTTCACCCTAGACCTATTTCCATTATTGATAAGTCACCTTGCACTCAACAGATGACAAACCATCATTGGTCGCTGACTGAGTGGTTTCCCTTGTGTTCGACATCAACAAAAATCATCACACATAGGGATTCATGTAGTACCTTGGTTTCCATTTGACCCCATTGGTGGATTCCTCATCTATGTTAGTAGTCTTCATCATTGACTACTATTAAGAGAGTCTATGTTGTGTGTTATTCCATCTGGTGCATGCTAGAAACATACCTTAGTGTGGTACTTACAATCTTTTCGTCCCAGTCCTTCCAAATCTTTGGCCTTCTACTACAACTTGTGTTGGATGATGGAGGATTACTTAATTCCTTCCTTCCAATGGATCTCTTCCTATCGAATTCGACACAACTTGATCTGGGATAGGGATCTAGAGTCTTTATTAGTACCTTAGGGAGTGCAGTCATCAGTGGTAGGTTCCCTCACTATTGACAGTGGGAATACATCAATGTCCCTTGATTGATATATTCTATCAAGTATTCGACATCAAATCCTTTATTCACACTTATTATATTGTACTAGGTACCTTGACACCCATTATCATCATTGCTGGGTTGTCTCACGTTTTTTAATGATATACATTAATGATCGGTAATCAAATGATGTCTCACTATGCTCGAATTCAATGCCTTTATTCACATAGTGCATAATCATACCACGATGGTCGGATTGAAGACTTCAGGTGAAGTACGAGCATCACCTCTTTTGTGCTCCTGCCCGACCTAATTGCACAACCCTCTTTGACATTGGTAATTGCTAAGAATCAATTTGTTCACTTCATTGGCTTCATATATCCTTTGATTTGATTATGAGACATAGCTCCATTATGTATCCATTTCTGTCTATGATCTACATTTACATGGATCCACTGTGTATTTTCTCATGGCCATGACTACTTCTTTTATATATCATATGGATCCACTATGTATAGTTTTTGTGGCTATGGACATCAGTTGTACTTTTATCACTCATGGATACGCAATATATTTGATTTGGTGGACATGCTTACATCATCCTCAAGCTTGGGAATACTTGACTTGAGAGGAGAGTATCTTACTTGTTTATGTTGTAGGTACTATTCTGGGATTGGTCTTGAACTACTCTTACCTAATGGCCTCTCCACTATCTCATGATTTATGTAATGTATTTCAGCCATCAGTTTCTCTTCTGACCTCACACATTAGGGGGAATATGTTATAGCATCATTTTACACCACATATGCTCATGATGACTCATTGGACTCAATTATATCCCTTTCCCTACTTGTAGGAGAACAACCCCCTTTTTCCTCCTTAAAATATATTTAAAAACTCCATTTTTATAGATGTACATGACTGTCTTAAAGGTATCACATGTACATATGCTAGTTTCTAGTTAGTAAACCACGTACATGTTATTTTGGCTCAAAACAATTATAATTCCTGACATTTTGGGTGGAGTTAATAGATTCATCAGTTTCCTAACTTCCTTTAGCCCACACATAATGACTCCAACAATAAAAAATGGAGTATAAAATAGAGCCTTGGGGTGGTGGAAAAATAGAAAGAAGAAATGCATCCTTATGCTGGAATTTTCATCATTGTCATGCAAGCCTCTATTTCCATAAGCATCTGATATTGTCCCCTTTGCTTGGAAACCCTTGTTTCTATAATTTGCATTCTTCTTATCTTGTCAATAAGAAATCCTTTGTCTTCTTTGGACCTGTTAGAGTGTAGAATATTGGAGGTACTTCAGTACATCTCTGACCTTGGGTGGGGGAACTTCGAGGCTATTTTCGGGACCATGACGTAGCAGTTACAAGTTGTAATCAACTTCTATGATGTTATTAATGAAATATATCTTGTTCTCGTCTAGTTCTATTTGTTGATTCACGCTTTCAATGAGACTATTTGTATCTTGTTTTGAATCTATTATGAAAATTGGAATGATCATGTTTAGTTAGTTAACATATAACTACCTATTTGCAAGTGGCTTGTCTCTTTGTTTGTATGAGTTTAAGGAGATTGTTGTGAAAGAGTTCTGGAGCAAGAGTTCTTAAGCAGGATCAACTTCAAATGTTGGATTCCAGGTATGTAACACATATTTCATTAAATTTGGAAAATTTCTATTACGAGGACTTCATCAACATTGATTTTTTTGTAAATAGCCATATTAAGTTAAGATAAGATAAGATAAAAACAATTTTAGTAATGTCAAACCAACTAGTGACCATGAATAGGTCAAACATGGGACTTCTAGGTAAAATAGTATAAATGCACAACATGAGTGTGAAATCAACTCTTATAAGCAATCCATTTGAGCTAAATCATGCTAGTATGTTTAACATAAAAGTGATATATTATTGTTATGGACAAGAGACACCACTCGATGTTTGAATTTGGTGCTTAACGACTCTTGGCATTAGTAATTAAATCAATTCCTAGCCATTAAATCTAAAGATAACACAAGATTAAATCTCAGTTGTTGCTCACTTTGGAGATCTAGGGTTTTGGAGTTAGAGTAAACTCAAGGTTATAAAAGATAGCCTAGTATGTGAGAGGATGAAACATAACAAATATTACACACAAAATGTCACACACCCAACTCCTAAGTACCCTTTTAATTGATGGGGTATAAATTTTTCACCTTCCTACAACTTCTCTGAGTTCCTCGAATAAGGAAACCATTGCCTTATTCTCTTTGAGAGATTTACAATGACTATAAACTCATCCAAAATTGAGCTCTGTTTTGAAAGTTATAACCTTCCGAAGATTTTTGGGGCGTCTTTGGCCAATGACCATACCCTTCACCACATGGTATCCACCTAGCTTCACCTCCCTCATGCGATCTGACATGGCATGGTCGTGACCTCTGTCATCATCCCCTGACGATGACATGGCTACTTGTTGTAGGGAATATCTCTCGGTCTTCACGAATATCGGGACTTCGATCCCTTCGATATTCTTGTACACATCTAAAAACTTCCTCGGAGTTATGAAGTCTGAAGGACTCTTTCCACTCAAGAATCTATGGTGGATATTATATCCACCCTTAGATATGACGACTAAGATTCATCTATGCTTAACACATAGCTTAAATTTGACAAGGGGGGAGGTCCCACACTTAATTCACGACCAATCCCATGACACCACATCATCATGGTGTACATACCCTAACCAACTGAGGTTGAACACTACACACAGGGATTTCGGTGCTTCGACACTTTGGCGTTTAACACAACATCCTATATCCTCGCATCTCCTAGAGTCCCAGAGTTCTGAAGTTCTGGAATCCTTAAGTAAGACTTCAATGAAGTGTCGACGTTGTCTCCCAGTAGTTGATCAAATGGTCGAGAAAGGTTCCCAACAGACCCTTGATCAATAGTCCACAATGTCTTTGAATTACTCCCCTTCGATCTGGTTGTTGGTGGGATTTGGTCACTTCAGGACTTGAACGACTCTGCATCCCTTACAAGTCTTAACCCATTTAAGTCACAGATGTTTACTTATCAGAAAGGTCATAAAGTAGGGATGAATGCTTGATTTTAGTTGTTGGTACCACTTACATTATCCTTACACTATCCTTTCAATTGTTTCTTTCATCATAAAGTAGGGATAAAATCAACCTTTTTAATTTCAAGTTAACGAAAAATTCACAAAAAAATCAAGTTAATTATAAGTTTGAAGACTTTCAGGATGAATATCAGACTACTAGAAGGCAAGCTATGCCAAGGGATCTTGTTAACCCAAGGATTTCATACAATTTCATAAATTAAAGAATTTTCAAACTCAAGGGAGGTAAAATAAGTGATAAATGCCAATCTCTTGGACAAACAAAGTAAAAAACAAACATATAGGACTTTGGGATGAAGCCTCCAATTAGAGGACTGAGAAAAACATGGCAAAAAATCTTGAAACCAAGAAAAATAGGAGATCAACGCTCCTATAACAAGGGAGATAGGGAGTTGATGAGGGGTCAACGCTCCCCAGAATCCTATAAGGGAGCATTTCTACCACTCTATAAACCACTAGGGGGGAGCGTTAACGCTATGTAAACCACTTTGGAGGAGCGTTGATGCCTGGAAATATTTAGAAACACACAAAAAACTGCCCAGAATCAACATATACTAGATTAATGACTCTGTAAACTTTTCAATGAAGCAAAGGGAAGGGGGATAGTTCAAAATCAAGCATCAAACAAGACTCAAGGACTAGATGAACCAAGGGAAGACTAGTCAAAGTGTTATGATCTAATCCTAACCCCTTTCCATGGGCCATTAGTTAATAGGATATGTTTTCTATTTAATAAAGGCTGACAATAATTAATAAGGCCTAATAAATAAAGAAGAATAAGTCAATGTAAGAAGACCTAATAGAATTTTTTGCTTCTAGAAATATCTTCCTCTAAAAGTTTCTTTAGAAGGTAGAACTAGTGTAAATAAGAGTAGGAGGTATTGTATATTTTTTCTTGGAGATTATTGTAATAGACCTCTGCTCTGTTGGAGGTTTCCCCCTCTAAGAGGTAAGTGAACATTGCTATCATAATAAAGTTTCTCTTCTCAGTGATTATTCTAGTGTTATTCTGGTGTTCTTCTGATATTTTTCTGGATATAACATTATTATTTTTTCATTTCTTGCTAGATATTTTATGTTCTGCATAATATATTGTATTGGGAATATTGCAAGTGGTATCAGAGATCTTTCCAGTGTAATACTTGTGGGATAAAAAAATTTCAGGGTAGAGATGTGTTCTGATGTCTTTAAGCTACATAGATTTTTCATTACATGCATAAACCCACGGTCAGGGAGTCATATAAACAAGAAATACAAGCGGGTTTTAAGCGCACATCTGTTGGCCACCCTTGTAACCCCTGTTGGTGCCCCTTCGAGTGGCAGTGCATCAGAGAACACATGTATACATATTGGCCTATGCATATTGAAGCCCTCTGTAGATAAACCAATCGACCACCTGACTATTAAAGTGTCACTAAGAACAACACTTGGGAAGTTACTCTGTAGTGTTGGATTACTGAGAGGGGTGATGAATAAGTAATAGAGAAATTTAATCCTTTTTAACCATATAATCCAAGTGTTATATCAATGTATCATTATCATCCAATATCTGCATAGTAAATAAGCAATGAACAAATGAACAATCATACACATACACAGTACACCAGTGTTTTACATGGAAACCCAAAGTGGGAGAAAACCACGAAATGTTTTTTCTTATATGTCTTGAAGAATTACATTCATTGGAAGCACCAACTTCCTTTGTTTTCCATGTTCGACAACACAAGTATTCCAACAGATAACGAACACCTTTAGTAACCACTCACATAACCAGATCAAGTATCAACACACCGATGTTTTCACGTGGTAAAACCCCTATGGGGAAACATCCATGGCCCCAACCAACGCGACCACTTGGAGCAGTTTATTAATGCAAAGAAAAAGAATAAAGAGATATTTTACAAGAGAGTTTCTCACAATCGATCATCGAAAAATGACCCTCCATGATTTTTAAATAGAGATCATGGACCAATCAGGTGTTAAGCCACAGATCAATGGTCATTAAGATCGAGGAGAGTATGAACCGTCGGATCACTCTATGTCGGGAACATATCGCGACCGTCGTATTTCCTAACTACAAATGCATACTAATGCATACTAAAGAAACACACTAGAAAATACACTTTTACCTAACGACACAATAGAACAAGTATATCTTAACTAACTCCTAAGTGTCTAAATATCCTAACATCCCCCCTTAAGAACAACTTGGGATAGGATTGAAGGATTTACAATAGTGACACAATAGGATAACGAAGGAGGTATTAGAACCTATCCCCCCTTAATGACATCTTCCTAAACTCCTAACATAGATCAAAGTTTGGAAAACTTCGCTTCTATAAGAGACTTTGTGAAAATGTCTACAGCTTGATATTCTGTAGGGCAAAAGAGAACTTCAATAACTTGATCATGAATGATCTTTCTGATGAAGTGCATGTGTATCTCAATGTGTTTTCTATGATGATGCTGAACTGGGTCTTTGACGAGCTTGATGACACTCTGATTCTCACACCAAAGGCTGGTCGGATGCTGGTGCTGGAATCCAAACTCTGAAAGGATATGTCAAATCCATAGGGCTTCCTGAATTGCATTTACCACTACTCAATACTCTGCTTCTGTTTAAGAAAGTGCAATAGACTGTTGTTTCTTACAGGCCCAAGTGACAGGTCCTGAACCAAGGCTGAAAACATAACCTGCAGTAGACTTCTAATCATTAGGGTCATCGGCCTAATCTGAATCAGTGAAACCAACCAATATAGGAGTCCCCCTTGAACTGTAATGTATCCCGAATTGAACTGTACCACGAACATAGCGAAGTATCCTTTTAGCTATTTTCCAATGGCTTTCATGGGGCGTTTGCATATACCGGGCAACAAGACCAACAACAAGGGAAATATCAAGATGGGTATGAGCCAAATATAAGAGGCTACCAACTAATTGACAGTACATCAACTTCAGGAGAAGTATAGGTGGAAATAAGCTTGACTCTAGACTGGAAGGGAGAAGGGGTTGGCTTACAATTGTCCATGTGAAAGTGATGAAGAAGGTCACAAGCATACTTAGACTGGGAAAGAAAAATTCCTTCAATGGTTTGTAAAAATTGGAGGCCAAGGAAATAGTGCAAAAAGCCTAAGTCTGTCATTTCAAATTTCTTCTTAAGGTTGATTTTCACATGGTTTAAAAGTTTTGAGTCACTACTGATAAGGATAAGGTCACCAACATAAAGGACAAGGAATATGAGATGGTTTCCTACTTTCTTGGTATAGACATTAGGATTAGAATGACATCTAGCGAATCCAGTGGCAATAAGGAAGTTGTCCATTTTGGCATACCAAGCTCGGGGAGCTTGCTTGAGACCATAAAGAGATTTCTTGAGGTGACAAACAAGGCTAGAGTCATTGTGGACATAGCCAGGAGGTTGATCCATGTATATTTCTTATTACAAATCTCCGTGCAAGAAGGCGTATTTAACATCCATCTGATGGACCTCCCATTTATGTGAGGCAGCAAGGGAAAGAACAAGGTGGATGGAATTCATTTTTTCTACAGGGACAAAGGTTTCATTATAGTCAATTCCTTCAACTTGGGAAAATCCTTTGGCAACTAACTGAGCCTTGTGTCTTTCAACACTTCCATATGATGCATACTTAGATTTGTAGACCCATTTGCATCTAACAAGTTTTCTAAAATATCCCTGATCCGGCTGATCAAGATATTTGCTACGATCCTACTGCTCCTACGTGCAGATCTGATACTCTGGGGGTTTCTAGATGCGTTTTAGGGTTTGATGTAGATGATCTTTGTTTATAGTGTTTGCATGTCAGTTATT
>ML814304.1:74419-97752 GCA_009831015.1 Picea engelmannii | reverse complement strand
TTCCTAAGTATTTTGGCTTAATTCATCGTTTAGCCGTTAATTCCTCCTTATTTCTCCATCTTGTTCCCTATTTGTGCCTGACTATAGTCTACGGGAACATATAGACTACTAAGTCACTCCCTGTTGGCCTACTCTTGGGGACCGAACATCACATTTTCTTCCTTTTGGAAGAGGTACAAGATCCCAAGTATCATTTTCCATTAAAGAACGATACTCTTCATTCATTGTTGTATCCCAATTTGGATGACCTGAAGCTTCTACAAATGTCTCTGGATCATGAGTTTCTAAAACTTGAGCCAAAAGAGAAGAGGCTCATTGGAACTATGAACATGTCCAATGTTGATCTGAAGGATCACCGACAAGATCACCAGTTGCTTCTTGTGTTGAAAGGACCCATCTAGGAAGCAGTCGAGCTGGTGTTGGTTCAAGTTCAAAGGATTGATCTAGAGGAGGGTGAGCAGGCAGAGGTGGATTTTCATCCTCACTATCATCATTTGAAGAAGAAACCAGATCAGAAGAAGGCACAAACGTCGAATATGGATCGCAAGATAAAGAAGGAACAACCGTCGAATTAGGCTTGCAGGCCAAAGAAGGCATAAATGCTGAATTAGGCTCGCAGGCCAAGAGATTTTCATCAAATTTAACATCTCTTCTAATTATAATTTTATTACAATGTGATTGAAGAAGTCTGTAACCTTTGACATCTTCAGAATAACCAACAAATACACACTTCTCACTTTTAGGTTGCAATGCTTTCCTTTTCTCATTGGGAATGTGAGACCATGCTATACTGCCAAATACATGGAAGTGACTTACATCTGGTTTAATTTTAATCCAAGCTTCTTCCGGTGTTATATTTTTAAGAGCCTTTGTGGGAGTGCGATTTACTATGTAATTTGCACAGTTGATGGCTTCCGCCCAATACTTTAGACTTAATCCCTTAGATTGGATCATACAATTAGCCATTTCTTTTAATGTGCAGTTCTTTCTCTCAACAACACCATTTTGTTCTGGTGTATATGGAACAATGTGTTGCATTTGGATTCCCTGTATAGTGCAGTAACTTGTAAAATTACTGTTCACATATTCGCCTCCATTATCTGTTCTTAACCTTTGAATTTGATGTCCAGATTGCTTTTCTACAAGGTCCTTGTAGGCCAAAAACTTGTCAAAAACTTTTCTCTTAAGTTTTAAGAAGTAAACCCAAGTACGTCTGGAAAAGTCATCAATGAAAGTTAAGAAATACTTGCACCTAGAAAAAGAAGGAGAAGAAAGTGGACCACACAAATCACTGTGAACAAGCTGCAAAGGACCCGAGGCGTGCCTAGAGGCACATTTTTCAAAACTGTCCCGATGATGTTTGTCGAGAACACAACTGACACAAACACCATCTCTGCATGAAACAAGAGGAAGACCAGTCACCATCTATTGATTACATAGTTTCTTCAATGAGCAATAGTTTAGATGATCAAACCGCTCATGCCAAAGTTTGCTCAAGTCATCGCTATGAGCAACAAAAACTGATGAAAAAGATGATGACCCAAAGTTGTCAAATTTGTACAACCTAGTAATATCATCAACAATTCCAGTTGCAAGAACATGCTTAGGATGTTTTAGATCCTTGATTACAACTTGGTGAGGTGAAAAATCTATGGTTTTACCTTCACCTGAATGAGTGATTTGATATACTGATAGAAGGTTACAAGAAAGACTTGGAACACATAATACATCATTGAAATGACCATTTTCTACGTGAACTGTTCCAGATCCTTCAACACTAAGAGATCTATCATCACCAACAAATATTTTCTTAGTGTTACATTCATTTAGAGTAGAAAATATGGCTCTATCCTTAGCCATATGATAGGATGCTCCAGAATCAATAAGCCACTCATCAGAAGTAGAAGTAGAAGTAGAATTGTTAAAGAACTAGGTCCAAGAATTGTTAGACAAGGGTTTGGTCAGAGAGAACTTGAGCCCATACGTAGTACCAACTGTGTTGAGTCCAAAGAAATATGGAGGATGGAGAATGTGTATAGTCTCGAGAGCCATCAACAAGATCACTATCAGGTATAGATTCCGTTTTCCAAGAATAGATTATTTGATGGACTACTTAAGTGGGTCAAATTTCTTTTCTAAGATAGATTTGAAAAGTGGATATCACCAGATCAGAATGAGAGAAGGTGATGAGTAGATGACAACATTTAAGACAAATGAAGGTTTGTATGAGTGGCTTGTTATGCCATTTGGCTTAACTAATGCCCCGAGTACTTTTATGAGGTTAATGAATGAAATACTAAAATATTTCATTGGCAAGTTCATGGTTGTGTATCTAGACGATATAATGATCTTTAGCAAGACTAAAGAGGAGCATTTGAGGCACCTGACACTGGTGATGAGGAGACTACAGTAGGATAATATGTTGATAAACCTAAAGAAGTCCTCTTTTATGAAGACATAACTCATTTACTTGGGTTTTGTGATCTCTTCAAATGAACTGAAGATGGATTCGGAGAAGGTGAAAGCAATCAAAGAATGGTCATCACCCAGGAGCATGTTTGAGGTAAGAAGCTTCCATAGATTAGTGAGTTTCTATAGGAAGTTCATCAGATATTTTAGTGGAATTTGTGCACCAATGATGGATACAGTGAAGAAGAGGTACAAGTCTTTTAAATGGATAGAGGAGGCCGAGAAGAGATTCAACACACTGAAGGAGAAAGTAACGGAGCAGCCAATTCTAGTCTTGCCAAATTTTAAGAAGACGTTTCAGGTAAAGTGTGATGCAAGTGGCGTTGTGATTAGAGGAGTTTTGAGCCAGGACAATAAACATGTTTCTTACTTCAGTGAGAAGCTGAATGAGACTAAGAGAAAATACTCCACCTATGACAAAGAGTTTTATGCCATAATCCAATCCCTGAAGAAATGGAGACATTACCTTGTCCCACAACAATTTGTCTTGTATAGTGATAACCAAGCTTTATAATTCATAACCAGACAAAAAAAAATGAATCAGATGAATGTGAAGTGGATTGAGTATATGCATAATTTTACTTTTTTCATAAAACATATTGCTAGGAATGCTAACAAAGTTGTTGATGCATTGAGAAGGAGATGTTTGACTCTGTGGGAATTTCAGGCAAAGACCTTAGGGTTTGAACACCTTGAGGAAATGTACAGTGATGATCCATATTTCAAGGAAGCACATGAAGCATGTGTGAATCCTGTGCTAAGAGATAGAATCCAGTGGACAGAGTATATGATTCAGGAGGGATTGTTTTTCAAGGGAAATCAATTGTGCATACCAAAATTCTCAATGAGGGATAACCTTTTGAAGGAAAAACATAGTGGAGGATTGGCTAGACATTTCGGCCATGATAAGACATTTGCACAGTTGAGAAGCTCATCCTATTGGCCAGGTATGAGAACAGATGTGATACAATTCGTGAACAGATGTAGAATATGCCAACATGCAAAAGGTAAAAGATAAAACAATGGATTGTATCAACCATTGCCCATACCAGAGAGGCCTTGGGATGCAATAAGCATGGATTTTGTGTTGGGACTACCAAGAATGAAAACAAGATGCAATTCCATATTTGTGGTGGTGGATAGATTTTCAAAAATGGAACACTTTATCCCATGTCAGAAGACCAGTGATGCAACACATGTTGCAAATCTATTTTTTAAGGAAGTTGTGAGACTTCATGGCCTACCCAGAAGCATTGTCTCGAATAGAGACACAAAATTTGTTGGTCATTTTTGGAGAACATTGTGGAAGAAGTTAGGGACAGATTTTTCCTTCAACTCATCTTATCACCCTCAGACATATGGACAGACTGAGGTGGTAAACAAAAGTTTGGGAAACTTATTGAGGAATCTGGTCACCGAGCACCATAATCAGTGGGATCAGATTCTGCCACAAGCATAATTTGCATACAACGACTAACCAAATAGGAGCACTGGAAAGAGCCCATTCCAAATATTGTATGAAATGCAACCCACAGGAGTATCTGAGTTGAGAGACTTGGAGCAGAGTGAGATTAGAAGTGCTAGAGCAGAAGATTTTGCTGCAGAAATGTAGAATCTCCATAGCCAGATCAGAGAGCAGTTGCAAAATTCTAGGCAAGAGTACAAGTGTAGAGTTGATCAACATCACAAAGAAATCCAATTTGAAATAGGATATCAGGTTCTATCACATATCAGGAAGGAAATGTTCCCTAGGGGGACATATAACAAGCTAAAGATGAAGAAGATAGGACCATGTAAGATCTTGAGGAAGTTTGATGCAAACGCCTATGAGATTGAGCTGCCAGATGATGTGGGCATATCGCCTATATTCAATGTCTCAGACCTGTATCCTTACAGGAGGGATGACACAGAGGGATCATCAGATCAAGAGAAGATTCAGTGGGAGAAACAAATGCCTATAGCCGAAAAACCACAGATGGAAAAGATTGTTGATCAGAGGATTGGTAAGAAGACCAAGAGGAAGACCTATTTTGAATATCTGGTCAAGTGGAAGGGACACCCAATAGAAGATCCCAGTTGGAAAAGTGAAGCTCATATCCAAAAGCATGGAAAGTTGGTACAAGAGCTCATGGATAGGAGTCCATGAATTTTTGTCCAGGGGAGTATGATGCAGGAGCATCATTAGCAAGTACACATGGCAGGACAACTCAATCACTGAGGACCAATTCATAATCTTGAATGTTGGTCGATACTGCAATATTTTGAAGCTGATAGAAAACAAAAGAGGAAAGATCATGTGTGTGGAGACAAAATGAGCATGCGTGACTTGGGAGTTTAACCCTAGTCTCTATGTAACCGCAATTAGATGGCAGTTAGTTTGTTTCTTTTGTATAAAGAGAGATTTTGTACACCCAAAAGAGGGGTTACGAGAATTATGAGAAAGTAGGAATTTGTGAACAATAGTTGTTTCTTTGATTTTATCTGTAACCATTTTCTTGATTTCAAATGAAGATAACAGAGGAAAATTGATCCAATGTATGGTGTGAATATTGTTTACAATTTTCCTGTTGTTGTCGTTAATCTTTTCAAGAATGAATGAATCTTGCTATGAGTGTATGTAGCTTTTAAATGCTTGTATAAAATTTAAAAATCACTTTTCTTTGTGAGCCGATGCAAGGTGTGCACACAGTCTGCAAGGAGTGTGTTGACAAGGTCTGTTTCAACTCGCAAAGCTCAAGAGAAATAGCGGAAGATTTCCTTTGCAAGGAGTGCAAGGTGACTGCTGCAAGGAGTGCACAGTCATCTGCAATAATTCAAATCTTGTGTAAATACCAATTGCAAAGAGTGCATAGGTATGGAATTTGACGAAGAGTTGAAGTGACTCCGTAAAGAAGTTGAAGGCCGAGAACATAGGAACGCCAGGAAGGCGGGAAATAATTCTTTTCAAGAATCTTTGGATCTGAGTTTGGAAAATTTCCTGGAAAAGCAGGAAGTGCTGGGAGACTAAAACCTTTGAGGAGATCAAGCTCAGGAGGGGTAGCGCTTTCCAAGAAGTGTGAATGAGATCCAAGAAGTGGAATCACAAGAAGGATAAAGGTCAAAGCCTTTAAATCTTTCGAAAATCTTCTAAGTTAGAAGAAAGTGTAATCTCAAGAGAAAAGATTTGGATCATCTGATCAACATCTAGACAATGAGTAGTGAGTGCAAAGGAAAAGATCTCGGCCATCCGATCTAAGTGCAAATCCAAGATCTCAGCCATTCGATATGAGAGCCAGAGAAAGGATCTTAGTCATTTGATCTACTCGCAAAAGGATCATAGCCGTCTGATCAAGGTAAAGTGCACTAACCTTAAAGCTTTGAAAGTGTACAGGAGAATCAGACTTAAGAAACTCTGAAAACATTGGAGCCGTCCATTGTCAAGGAAGACATGTGGTGAGAGATCATCATTTTTCTGACCCACAGAGTGGAAAGGTCAAGGAGCAGAGTCATGAGGATTCACAAAGTGTGAACTCGTGAAAAGATCACAACCATTGATCGTTCTGAAATAATTGAGGCCACCCATTGTCAAGGTAGACATGTGGTGAGAAATCAACATTTCACTAACTCGTGACTTAAGGAATTCAAAGGAATATTTACAAGAACTCGTAAAATGAAAAATTGCGATTTGATCACAGCCATTGATCAAAGGAAGGAGTTGAAGCATAGATCTGTTCTTGTCAGGAGTTCGTGACTTGGGAAATCAGAGGTAAGAGTTCTGAGAACTCGCGAATCATGAAATTGTGATTTGATCTGAGTCATTGGATCGAGGAGAGATCTAGATCATTGGTTGTCCAGGGAGACGATTCGTGAAGTGCGAACTCGCGAAACGCAAAATCGCGAAGTGCTCAATAGATTGGCCCATGGTCATAGCGAAGGGTCACATTGATGAAGGAGAAGAGAGGGGCTAGCATTCTCTAGGCTCCTGTTGCGAGAGTCATAGTGATTTGCATGCAAATACTCGATACACGAAGTCATGACGCACCTTTCGTTTGGGTGACTGGTCACAACCTTGGTCACATAGACGAAGGGGCTTAACTAGGAGAGCTAGCGCATAAATACGATGAAGCTTTAAAAGTGTTAAGGAGAATCCTGTGGGTTCCATAGAACATGCTCCTTAGAAGAATAAGGGGCCTATCCAAGTGAGTGAAGGTTCTTGAGGGGCTGAAGAGTTAGTCAGACTTAGTTTCTCGATCGATCCTAGATCGGAAGGTCACACAACCCTTAGGATAGAAGGGGGGTCTGCATCAAAAACACTCTTATGCAAATACTGAAATCATATCACTCATGCTCCTCCTGGAACCATGCTTTCATATATGTGACCAACGCTTCCCCTGGAACCATGCCTATGTCCTCTGCATCTAACAAATCTCTCCCCCTTTGTCATCAATGGAAAAGGTATCTTTCCATTCGGGGTTGCTCCCCCTAACTGACTCGTCTAATCTCCAAACATGAACTATCCTCTTTATGGTGCTTCCTCATGTACATCTAAGACATATAAGATAAGCATTCAAAAGAATTCATTTTGGAGTAGAAATAACTTTGAGTCTCTAACGAAGATACTCAAAGGCTTCCTGTGGAAGCAATTTTGTAAATATGTTTGCCACTTGTTCTTTTGTGCCCACATATTCAAATCTGATGTTCTTTTCTGCAATCTTTTCCCGTAGAAAGTGATACTTGATTGGAATGTTCTTCATCTTGGAGTGCATCAACGGGTTCTTTGAGATAGTAATGGTGCTTGTATTATCACAATAGATTGGAATGGGCTCATCATACTCAACCTATATATCTGTGAGAGTTTGTTTCATCCATAGAAACTGTGTACAACATGTTTCTACTGCAATATACTCTACCTCGACTATAGATAAAGATACTGATGATTGTTTCTTTCTTAGCCATGATGCTAAACACTCACCCAAGTAGAACATTGCTCCATTGGTTCTTTGTCGGTCATCAATGCAACCTAGCCAATCTACATCTGTGTAGGCAATAAGTGATAGATCCTTTCCTTTTGGATACCATAATCCAAACTCTTATGTTCCTTTGAGATATCTAAAAATCCTCTTCACTGCTAATACATGTGATTCCTTTGGTGCTTCTTGAAATTGTGCCACCTATCAAACTACCTGCATTACATCTGGTCTGGATGTTGTCACATATAGTAGGATACCAATCATTGACCTGTATTTCCTCTGATCTGTAGACTTTGAATCATCATCTTTTCTCAACTTGCAATTAGTTTGCATGGGACTGATAATTGGTTTACAATCTTCCATTCCGAACCTCTTTAGCATTTCTCTGATATACTTGGTTTGAGAAATAAAAATTCCTTGGTTGCTTTGAAGTATCTGAAGACCCAAAAAGAAGGATAGTTCTCCAAGTAATGACATTTCAAATTCATTCTGCATGTCCTTTGCAAATTTCTTTCTTAAACTATCATCAGTACTTCCAAAAATAATATCATCAACATAAACTTCAATTAATAAAATACTATCTTGAGTTACTTTGATGTAGAGGTTGTTGTCTTTACTTCCTTTCCTGAACCCTGCTTGCTGTAGATATTTATCCAGTCTAGAGTACCATGCTCTAGGATCCTGTTTTATACAATACAAGGCCTTCTTTAATTTACACACATAATCTGCATTCTCTGACAATTGAAATCCTTCTGGTTGTTCAATGTAGACTTCTTCTTCAAGTTCCCCATTCAGAAAAGCTGATTTTACATCCATCTGATACACTTTAATATTTTTGGAGAATGCATAAGCTAAAATAAATCAGATTGCTTCCATTCTGGCAACTGGGGAAAATGTCTTTTCAAAGTAAATTCCTTCAACCTGTGCATATCCTTTACACACCAATCTATCTTTTTTCCTTGTAACCTGTCCATCTTCATTCAATTTATTCCTATATACCCACTTTGTGCCGTTCACATTCTTATCCTTTGGTATTGGAACCAATTCCCAAGTGTCATTTTTCTCTATTTGATCCAATTCTTCATCCATGGCCTTATTCCAAAATTCATCCTTGTTGGCCTCTTCAAAACAAGTTGGTTCAATCATATATGAGAGTGCTAGGTGCATTTGTTCTGGTGAACAAATTCTTCTTCTAATCTCAACTTCTGCATCTTTGTTTCCGATAATCTGATCTGAAGGATGATTCTTCTGTACTCGTCTGATAGGTGTCTTTGGAGGAACTTGTTGAAATTTCTCTTCTGATTCTGTCAGATCCTCTTCATCTTCCCCTTCTACTTCTTTTTCATCTTCTTCTTCTTCTTCGTAAAGTTGTTCCATTGATTTATTTTCTTCTTCCTTTAATTCTTGGCTACATGTTTCATCAATTGTTACGTTGATGCTTTCCACAACATTGTTCAATCTCAGGTTGTAACACTTGTATGATTTACTTGTACTTGAGTAACCAAAAAGTACTCCTTTGTCCACACAAGAGTCAAACTTTCCCACTCTACCATCTTCTCTTTTGATGTAGCATTTTCTTCCAAAAACTCTGAAGTTCTTTACATTTGTTGGTCTTCCTTTCCATAGCTCATAGGGATTTTTGTCAGTGTTGTTTCTGAGCATTACTTTTTTTTGAATGTGAATTTATATATTGATCCAGGTGGATATCGGTGGCCACCCACCTTCTCCAACTGGATCAAAACAACTTTATCGCAATTTTGATAATTTACTATTTTTAGTAGTTTTTTGGGTCCTGAACTTCCGGAGACATTTTAAGGCCCTAAACAATGTTTTTTGGGGTATGTTGTATTCCTCGGATAGATATTTCCAATGGGATATCGTATGCCTAAAATGAAGATCGTATGCAAAAGTTACGACCCCGAGAAATTGATGTACTAACTTACCCAAACAGGGCCCACATGACTTTTGGCGCTTCATCTCCTAGGGTTAGGTTTTTGGATGTTTAGGGTTTTTGAAACTCCTGTTTATTGTAAAAGGGCCTTGAGAGCCTGATTGTAATGATATTCTTGCAAATGAGCATAGCCGTCACATCTATTCTCAGAGATAAGCCACCACCATTCCAACAAGCTTGTTTTCCGCTGCATTTTACAGTTTCAGCTTATTTCCTTATTGAATAGAAAACTAGTTTTACTGTATCTCTGTTATTCTATGTTAAGCATATGGTAATAATCTGTATTCATTTCATTCTGCTCATAAAATCCGTATCAATGGTATCAAAGCGGCCTTCTCCTTGTCATCTTAATGCATGTCCCCAACGAGGTTGGAGTACAAAGAGATAGTTCTCGAGCTTGTTTCTCTTGAGGAAAAAAACTCTCGCACACCCAAGTGACCTCTCATGGAAGGAGAAAAGAAAGATGACAGGACAAGAGATCCTTTCAAACTGTTGAGTGAGGAATCCCTCATGCAACTGAGGAACGATATGATGGATAATTCCGTGCAAATCCTTCGGCGACTACCAACAGACGACACATCTTCTTCGAGCAGAGGCACCGCCCCCTTCAAGGTACAAATAAACTTCAATATTCCTATATTTGAAGGTTAGATAGACGCAGATGCTATAGAAAATTGGTTGAATCTAATAGAAGAGTATTCTTCTATCCATAACTTTTCAAATAGAGAAAAGATTACTTTTGCGCTCCTTAAAGCAATTCCCCATGTCAAAGATTGGTGGGAAACTTTTTGTGAGCAAAAGGAAATAGAGGAACCCTCATTATTTACAGTCACATCCACTTGGGAATCCTTCAGGGATGCTATTAAGGAACAATACTACCCTGTCAGAAGTTATGATGACTTGTATACCGAATGGACCACACTACGACAAGAAAGAGACCAAGCAATGCTAGATTTCAAAAATATCTTTCATACCTTGCGCACCAAGCTGGGTATCAAAGATTCAGAGCGACATCTGGTGCTCAAGTATCGCGGTGCTCTGCATATATACATCTAGACTGAAATGGAATTTTTGGACATCTCATCCTTGGGTGCAGCCTACTGATATGTTGTCAAAATCGAGCAGAAGCTCAAACAAAATATGTGACAATTTGGGCCGGGGAACCCCTCACAACAAAAGCCAAGAAAGGGCGGCCCCAACCCACAGAAAAAAGGATAGATAAAAGATGGATAGTATCAGAACAATTAGTCCAAGCCGCAAGCAAAGAAGGACACCGGAAAGACAAAGAAAGATACCGGGAAGTGGTGTGACTTCCATAAGATCCCTTGACATAACACTTCCAACTACCGCTCAAAGTAGACGCTAGTGGTCGAAGTGAAAGCCTCTGAATCAGATGCAGGTTCTGACTCTGAGTCAGAACTAAAAAGGGGAAGATGGATCATTGACGTGGAACCCAGTGTCACCGTTGCTACCACCAAGCTCCAGCATGGTGAACTAGATGAGCCAGAAGAAGAAGAGCGCCTCTTCCATTCACAAATGTGGGTAAAAGGCACCCTGCTGCACTTCATCGTTGATAGTGATAGCCAGAAGAACCTCATCTCAGCAGAGGTCATCAAGCAACTGGCCCTGTCGACAATGCTGCACCCACAACCCTACACCATTGGATGGCTCTGCCAAGGAAGCGATCTCCACATTAGCTAATAGTGTCGACTGTCATACGACATCAAGCCCTTCAAAGATGAGGTATTGTGTGATGTTGCTCCTCTCGAAGTTTGTGATGTTCTTTTGGGCCAACCTTATTTATGGAAATGTCATGCTGTATATGAGTCTAGGCCTCATAGTGTTATTATTACATTGAATAGGAAATTGCACAGGATACTCGAGGCGGTCCCACCTAGTGTTATTTCCTTGATCTCTGCTAAGCAATGCAGGAAGGTCATCTCTCAGATGGGGAAGTTTGTCTTCTTCGTGATTCACTCTTAGAATGAGAGAAAAATCATAGCCACATCTAGGGTCTCTACAACTGACCTCTCCACACAGCAGAAGCAAGTAGATAATGTAATGGAAGAATACTCAGATATCTTCTCCTCACCTATCGGGGTACCTCTGCACTATCAGGTCAAGCACCCCATCGATTTGACCCCTGGCGCACTGCTGCCCAATGGGCCAGTCTATCGTCACTCTTTGTTAGAGAATGAGGAGATCAAGTGACAGATCCAAGAATTTCTCCACAAGGGGCACATCCATCCTAGCTCATCACCTTGCGGGAGCCCAATCATGCTGGTACATAAGAAATATGGAACTTGGTGACTTTGCATTGATTATCGGGCTCTGAATAAAATCATAGTCAGAAACTGGTACCCGATTCCCCGAATCGACGACCTCCTTGATCAACTCATGGGGGCCAAATACTTCAGTAAGATTGATATGAAGTCTGGCTACCACTAGGTCCCGATAGAACAAACTGATGTATGGAAGATTGCCTTCAAGTCAAAGGAAGGCCTTTTTGAATGGTTGGTCATGCCCTTTGGTATGAAAAATGCTCCATCCACTTTCATGAGGATCATGGATGATATCCTGTGACCATTCACCAATAATTTTGTAGTGGTGTATCTAGATGACATTCTCATTTACAACAAGACTTGGGCCGAACACTTGCAGCATATTTAGCAGGTTCTACACACCGTGCGACAGCACAAGCTATACGCCAACTTGGAAAAATGCTCCTTCAGCATGGACAGGGTCCATTACCTAGGCTACATCATTGATCAACATGGTGTACATGTGGATCCAGTGAAGATCCAAGTCATCCATGACTAGCCAGCCCCAACCACACTCATTAAGCTTCAGAGCTTCTTAGGCCTTGCCAAATTCTACTGTAGGTTTGTGTTGGGATTCTCCCATATTGCATGGGCCCTCAGCCAAATAACCAGGGGTGGTGGTAAGGTGAAATTTGCATGGGGCTAGCCCCAACAACAAGCGTTCAATGATTTGAAGTAGTGCTTGTGCTCAGCCTCGTACCTTCACTACCAGACTTGCAACAACCCTTTGAGATTGAGACTAATGCTTCAGACTATGCTGTGGGTGTCGTTCTCACACAGCATGGCCACCCCGTGGCCTATCATAGTGCGACACTATCAGATGTTGTCCATAAGTACCCTACTTATGACAAAGAAATGTATTCCATTGTGCAAGCCTGGCACCAGTGGAGACATTACATTCTTGGGAGGGATACAATCATCCACACTAATCATAAGCCATTGTAGTTCATGCAGACACAAGGAAAATTGCAGAATGACCGCCATCAAAAGTGATCCACATACTTGCAGTAATTCCACCTCAACGTCAAGTATAAAATAGGAAGTACCAATCGCATCACTGATTGCCTCATCAGACCACTAGTCATGACACTCACCATAGTACTAGACTCCTGTGGCCATGAGACCTATAGATGGCCCCAACTCTATGAGATAGACCTAGACTTCACCACCACCTACCAAATGTTGGGTGCAAAGGAAGTTGTCGATAATTTCCATCTTCAAGATGGGTTGTTGTGACGATTAGGCCATATATGTGTTCCATCAAGTGAGAACGCGACGTTGATCTAGGAAGCCCACTACAGCCATGTGGCAGGACACTTTGGCATTGAAAAGATAGTGGCCATGATACAAAAACATTTCTACTGGCCGAAACATCGACAGGAGGTCAACAAGTATATCAGGTCTTGCACTGCCTGTGCTATTGCCAAACCAACCACTAAGAAACAGGGCCTGTACACCCCTCTTCCTACTCCTGACAGGCCATGGGAATCCATCTTAATGGACTACATGTCGGGCCTCCCATACACCAAGTGGGGAAATGACTGTGTTTTTGTGGTTGTTGATCACTTTTCCAAGATGGCGATTCTGGTTGAAGCCACTGCCAAGCTCTTCTTTGAATGGGTCTGGGTACATTTTAGAATCCCACAAACCATTGTCTCAGATCAGGACAGTCGATTTCTCAGCACATTCTGGTCGAGCCTCTGGTCACTATTGGACACTAAGCTCACCAAATCCACGACATTCCACCCCCAGACAGATGGCCAAACCGAGGTCATAAATCGAATGATTGTGCATATCCTGCGCATGTATAATTCCAAGAACCCTCACACATGGGATTATAGTCTTCCCTATGTCCAACATAGCTACAACTAAGCCCTGCATAGCTCAACTGGCCACAACCCCTTTCAGGTGGGGTTGGGATTCCAACCATTGGGTCCCATAGATGTTGCATTTCCCCTTGCGGCCACCTCAACTAACTCCCCTCTTGCTCCAACTGAGGCTGACAAATCCACCCAGTTCATTGAGAGGATCCAGCACATCTGCCAACAAGTTCAGGATATCCTACAAAAGTCCAATGACAAGTACAAGCAAGGCCATGATCAACATCGGGTTCCACATAAGTTTCAAGTGGGCGACAAAGTTTGGTTGCACTTGCAGAAAGAACGCCTTACAGGACCCCATCGGAAGCTTCACCCACTCTTTTATGGGCCGTACACCATCACCAAGGTTGTGGGGGATAATTCTTTTATGCTCAACATTCCTCCTTTCCTTGGCCTGCTCCTAGTGTTCAACGTGGACCTCCTTCGGCCTTATTTCCCACCATTATTGGACACCTCAAACATAGCAGAACAACTGACACCAATAGAGCTCAACCCCGACTGCATACAATAGGCATCCATTGATTAGATTGTGGACACACATATCAAGGGCACTTGACAACAAAGGATCCATCTTTATCGAGTCGTCAAAGCAGGGCAGCTCCTGCACCAAGGCAAGTGGCTCACCCGAGGCCAAATTCAGCAGAAATTTCCTCATCTGATGGGGTAACTCAATGAAATGGAGACCATTTCTTCCTAAGGATGGAGGATTGATCCAGGTGGATATCGGTGGCCACCCACCTTCTCTAGTTGGCTCATCTTTCTCGCAATTTTGATAATTTACTATTTTTAGCAGTTTTTCGGGTCCTAAACTTTCAGAGTTGTTTTGAGGCCCTAAACGATGTTTTTTGGGGTATGTTGCGGTTGCAAAATTTCATCATGAAATTTTGTGCAAATGTTGCAGTCCTTAGATAGATATTTCCAATGGGCTATCATATGCCTAAAATGGAGATCGTATGCAAAAGTTACAACCCTGAGAAGTTGATGTACCAACTTACCCAAACAGGGCCCACATGACTTTTGGTGCTTCATCTCCTAGGGTTAGGTTTTTGGATGTTTAGGGTTTTTGAAACTCCCGTTTATTGTAAAAAGGCCTTGAGAGCATGATTGTAATGATCTTCTTGTGAATGAGCGCAACCGTCATATCTCTTCTAAGAGATAAGCCGCCACCGTTCCAACAAGCTTGTTTTTCGCTGCATTTTACAGTTTCAGCTTATTTCCTTATTGAATAGAAAACCGGTTTTACTGTATCTCTGTTATTCTTTGTTAAGCATATGGTAATAATCTGTAGTCATTTCGTTCTGCTCATAAAATCCGGATCATGTATGGACTGCTTGGGTCCAAAATATATATGTCAACTTGGAATACATTAGCATTGTTTGATCCATTTCATGTACTATCATGTTCTTTCTTTCAACAACTCCATTCTGTTGAGGTGTCCTAGCAACAAATAATTTCCTTTTTATTCCATGCCTTTTGTAGTAGTCCATAAATTCCTTTGAAGTGAACTCTCCTCCATTATCATATCTCAAGCATTTGATTTTTGAATGCATTTCATTTTCAACCATTTCCTTGTAGACCTTGAAGTTTTCAAAATCTTATGACTTATTTTTGAGAAAGAAAATTGCAGTCATTCTTGTATAATCATCAACTAATAACATAAAGTACTTCTCACCTTTTAAACCCTTTGTTATAGTTGGTCCAACTAGATCATTATGCACAATTTCCAGTGGCCTTGTCATTGAATATAATTTTGATTTAAGCCTGGTCTTTGTTTACTTTCCTTGTTGACAATGCTTGCATAGTGTTGGTTGGTTTCATGATCTGGGAAATTTCTCTAACTTCTTCCCTTTTGCTGACTTTGACAAGGTTATCAAAATGTATGTGACCCATTCTTCTGTTCCATAGCCAACTTTCATATTCCTTTCCTAGGAAACACTTTTCATTTCCAATTTCACTTAATACATATATGTTGCTTGAAGTTCTCGCAGTTGTTGCAATCAATTTTCCTAAACCTTCTTTTCTTATCTCGTACTTTTGTGAATCGAAAGTAACTTTATGACCTTGGTCACACATTTGAATCACACTTAGAATATTATGTTTCATAACTTCTACTAGTAGAACATTTTCTTCCTTGGTATTCTTGCTCCCAATTCTAACTATGCATTTTCTAATGATTTTAGATGAATCATCATTTCTGAAGGAGACTGATCCATCTTTTTCCTTTATTAATGTATGAAACCTGTCTCTATCACCTGTCATTTGTTTTGAACAACCACTGTCAACATACCAACCACGTTTCTTCTGCTTAGCTTGTAGAGCGAGTGTGCATTCTTCATTTCTATATTGATTCTGCTTTCTTATCCATGTCCTTTTCTGAGGTTTCTATCTGTGACTATTGTTGTTCTCTAGGAGGGTCTGTCATTCTGAAATCTTTGGCCATGTGTCCAAAATTGTTACATTTGTAGCATTCCACTTCATTGCTCAAAGATTCAAACCTGTTGCAACTTCTTCTCTATTTTTCACTAGGCCTTCTTGGATAACCCTTTTGTGTATGACTTTCAAAGTTGTTTATGTTCTTGTTGTTAGCTCTGCAATTCACAACTTTATGTCCAAAATTATTACATGGATAACATAAACCAAAAAAGATAGTTTGATACCTAGGAGTTGAAGATCTTCTGAAAGGAGGTACTCTTATGAATCCTTCTTCTTCTTGAAGCCTATCTATTTTTGTCGGTCATTGATTCTGAAATTTGAATCTTCTCAATGGAGGAGTGTCCCTGTAATTTTCTTTGTAGAACTTCCTATCTCCTTTGATTGTTTCTACGTAGATTTTTGGATATGTTTCTTGTTCTGTTGTTTTGGAATTTGATCCCTTTTTTGTCCAATTGTATCCAAGTCTGGACTTGTCATGATGAGGTTTTTGAATGCTGATAATGTCATTCAAAACTTTTGAGTTGTTCTGGATATTTTTATTTTGAAGATCCTTTCTTAATGTGACAATTTCTGCTTCCAAATTTCCAATGATCCCACCTCTTCCTTCTAGCTGTTCTTTGAGTGCTTTTTCAATTCTTTTATCTTCTTCAATTTGAACCTTCAAATTTGCGATCATTTGTTCTAGTTCCTGAGTGTCTTCTTTCTTATCTAGTTCCACTTGTAGTTTCTTATTTTTCTTCTTTTCTCTTCTGATAAATTCTATGGCAGACAACAATTCTTCTCGGTAGTCAACTTCTTCCTCTTCATATTCTTCTTCAGCCTCTTCATATTCTTCTTCAGAGTCTTCTTTATCAGAGTCTTCTACTACCATGAATAGAACTCTTTTTGTCTCACTGTCACTGACTTCATCTTCATCTGATGATGATATGTCTTCTTTGGTGCATAAGCTTTTCTTGAAAAATTTATTTGTGGTTCTTTTGCCTGTATATGTTTCTTTTCTATTTGAGTAACTTCCATCATTTCTCTTTTTCTTATGAGGACATTTGTTATCAAAATGACCAATACCATCATAATCAAAACAAATCAAAGGAAGCTTACCTCTATACCTATCGTTGGTTCCCTTGTTCAATCTTCTGAAAAAGTTGGCCGCTTCTTCATCATCTTCTGAGACGTCACTGTTGTTGCTATGTTCTTTTTCTTTTTTCTTTCCCTTTTGATTTGACCTTTTGGATGCTTTGAAGGTTTCTTCTTTTATATCTGGATTTTCTTGTTTAGTTCTCATTTCATATGCTGTGAAGATTCCATGTAGTTCATCCATGCTTATTGAGTTTAGATCTACTCTTTCTTCTAGTGCTGATATCTTAGGGTCAAATATCATAGGAAGAGATCTTAGTACCTTTTGAACAATTACAAATTATTTGATTTCTTCTCCTAATACCAATATTTCATTTATTGCTTCATCGACTCGTAAAAAGTAAGTTGCAATGTTCTCATCTTCCTTCATCTTTAGTTATTCGAACTGACCTCTGTAAGTTTGAAGATTTGTTGCTTTGACTTTTGAATCTCCTTCATAAATATTTCGAAGTTTGTCCCAAATCTCTTTAGAGTATTTACAATGTGTAACTTTGGTGAATATCGATTCTCCAAGACCATTCAAAAGTGCATTTGTGGATTTGGAATTATTCTGACCAAGTTTCATTACTTTATCATTTGTCGGCGGAACTATTGGTGTTGTGTATCCATCTACAATTGATTACCAAATTTCAAATCCCTGTGCTTGTATATATGTCTTCATCCTTATGCTCTAAAATGCATACTTTTGTCCATCAAACTGTGGTATTCCATTTTTATACATGTTGTTGCTCTCCATGATCTACCTTTCAGTGGTTAAGCTGATTTCTGAAGGAACTTGCTCTGATACCAATTGTTGGATTACTGAGAGGGGGGGTGAATCAGTAATAGAGCAATGTAATCCTTTTTAACCATATAATGCAAGTTTTATATCAATGTAGCATTATCATCCAATATTTGCAGAGTAAATAAGCAATGAAAAAATGAACAATCATACACATACACAATACACCAGTGTTTTTACGTGGAAACCCAAAGAGGGAGAAAACCACAAAATGTTTTTTCTTATATGTCTTGAAGAATTACATTCATTGGAAGCACCAAATTCCCTTGTTTTTCGGCTGCAATTGGAAGGAGGCTCCAACCCCCTAGATCCTCAGGCTACAACCTGAGGGAAGCTCCAACTCCCCAATTCTCTGGCTACAACCAGAAGGAGGTTACAACCCCCTATGTTCTTCGGCTACAACCAAAGGTGGATACAACCACCTGTCCTTGCCCCATCCAATCGCCCTGACGTAAAAGTAGAATTATGGAACCACTGTCACACTATCATTGTGAGATATATTGTTGTAAGCCTGTACCAATCAACTTGCACCAAACAACCTATACCAATAACCTGGACCATGCATCAACCATGCATCAACATGTACTTCAACCTGTAATAAAATTATACCATAAACAAGTGCATCAACCATGCACCAACATGTACCTTAACCTTCAAACCTTTCTTAACTTTAACAACAAGAGACTATCATTTTCATCAAACTTTACTTTAGTCTCACATGACTAGTTTTGGATTAGTCAACCACCATAACTTGAAATAATCATAACTATGTACCTGTAATGAATAAATATCTTAAAATAGTACACAATGTTCTTTAGTGTGTTTTATACAATTCCTCCAGGTGTCACTACTTGGAACCTCACAGAAAAGGAGTTATAGCAAAAATGGGACACCTTGCTTCAAAATTCTGACTTATTCTAGAGAGTGAAATTGTAGAGCGTGCCCCGCATGGAATATTTGTTGTATAGATATGAAAATTTTACAAAGAATACTAAAGACTGTACTCTAACCAACACATTTGGGCTTACTGAATTTGGATCTATTATGAAGAAGTTGTGACGTTTTTACCTGAAACACCTGTTTTAGACTATTTTCAGGACTATCCACAAACCTTATTTTCCACGGAGTGTAACTACAAACATACAACGACCCACAAGCTGAAATTTGTACCAGAGCGACTTGGATATGTTTCCTCAATGGCCTCCCAATTTCACGGTATGAATCATTCTAGAAAAAAAGTTATTGTGAAAATGGTGAGATGACCTGTAAATAACATACCTTAGAAAGCCTTCTTTACTTCACCTTCCCTCTGAAATTCGACTTAGATATCCTTTGGTTACCTCAGTCACCTGTAGATATTCAATATGCTCAAGTGTTTTCAAAATGAGAGAGCCTTTCCTCTTATTTATACTTTCATGTAGCTTCCTCAAGGGGTTACCTTTTAACCATCTTAACCCGATTTCCTTATTTTAGGGCTAACCCACTTCTAACCACTTTCCATAAGTAGAAATTTCTCCATTTACTCTATTATTTAAGTAATCCTCCTTGACTTTGTCACTTCACTTTATTATTTAAATAATCCTCCTTGACTTTGTCACTTCACTTTATTATTTAAATAATCCTCCTTGACTTTGTCACTTCACTTTATTATTTAAATAATCCTCTTTGACTTTGTCACTTCACTTTATTATTTAAATAATTTCTTCTTTGCAAGTACTTTGACTTCTTTGACCTTTTGGGGCTTCAAGCCAACATATGAGAGTCCTCCAACTTCGTAAGGCCACAACTCTCAAACCGTGAGGAGTTATGTGACATTCCACATACCACTAGAAATGGCATGACATGTACTATCCATCTAGAATAGTCTTACCTAAAAATATATAAAAAATTATACCATTTTACATCAAACAAACTTGGGTCCATTACCCAAAACTTTGTGCTACCGAAATTCGCTACTGGACTTTCTTCAAGGGTTGACATCAATGAAAACCAACCCAAGTATCCAACAAAACCTTATAATTTTGGAACTTTCTCTGGTTGTTTGCAAAAATAACTAACAACAACTTAATTGTAACATTTTGAATGATTTTAGAGACTAGTATGATAATTATGTTTTATGGACCATTCTTGAAAATCATTTCGATGTGCGAAAAACTTGTAATTGATTATGGTAATGTAGTCATGTGTTGCTTCTTTTGTTTGTCATGTTTATCCACACTAGGGTAGAATAAGAACAATTAGGCTTCATTCATAGGGTTGCAATTTTTAGCTAACATAGTTTTAAGTAATTAATTATTACAAATTAAACTGGTATTTATAGACATTATAGTCATTGTAGCTTGTTCAACATAAATTTTGTGCTTGCATTTGTGATTACCTAGGGAACAGTTAAAAAATATTCAAGCGATGCTTTGGCAATGTTGAATTTTGTAGAGATAGATATTATTGCACTAAGAGAAGAAAGTTAAATATCATGTTAAACAAAATCGAATAAATCTTCTTTAAATCTGGTTAAACAAAATATCATGGATTTGTTTTTTCTAGTTTAATTGATGTTTTGGGTTTTTGCAAGGTTTTATCTTGTCCTTGCATTGATCCTGGATGAAGGGATGGTTGTATGTTCCTTGTCTAACTTGGAACATTCCCTTGATAGTGTGGGAAACATACTTTCTTTCATATTTATGCTATAGAACCACTGCTCAATCATTTTAGAATCGTCATCGACTCTATGTATATGTTCAATATAATGTTTATTGAGGCTTACTATCTCATTGTTCTTTTTATATTCAATGTTTTGTAATGGCATACTCTAAAACATGGATTTCGTTCAACATAAAGTTGAATGGATGGGAGAACCGTTGATGTTTCTAAAACCTCAGACATGTTTCCCAATTCCAAATCTACCACCTCACTTACTCCTTTAACATTATTAACTATTGAAACTAGATTTATTCTCATCACAATCATGATACCTACAAGTCAATTGTGAAATATTTCCTAAATACTTAATGTCCAACTCAATAATAACCCCTAAGTAACCATTTGTATATTCAAATTTGTCCAATATAGATGATGCCTTCTTTGAACCATAGGTTATGGTTTCTTGTGGAGCTAAACTTGAAATAATTATTAACATAGGTAATAAAATGTGGCTGGAAAAAGATTTTGTAGCCTTAGAATCAATCTTGTCATGTTTCCCAAGAGATGCATCTAGGGAACCCTCCGATTTAAATAGAGGGCCTACTAGAAAATTTAGTTATATTTATTGACTCTACCATTGTTAAGGGTGTCCCCATGAATATATACTAATATGAGAACTCACTCTGAGTTCTAAAGTGCCAATTTTCTTCAAAGGAAAAATTTCTCTATGATTTGATTTTATCCTAATGTGTTTTGTATTGTGGATATTTCACCTCTCTTTAAGGAATCACTAATAAAAATGGATGGACAAGATGCAAACCCATGATCCATCAATGGAAAAGGTAAAATATTTCCTAAAGCCTTTATTACCAACTCATTAGTAGTCCTTAAAGATACATTGATATGTAAACTATTCTGGATATTCCACTGGAACTGTTCATCACAACAGATCCAATAAAATACTAAAATATTTCTCATGAAGGTTAATTTTTCCTTTAGATCTCAGATTCTTTAATTACTAGTTTTTATACTTAAAATGAATGAAATAGATGAAATGTGAAAAATAGAGAAAAAAAATAAATACTTACACACAATCCTATATTAAACACAAGATATGCTTTAGGAAACCCAATACAAGGGAAAACCTAACTAGAAGGTGAGGCCACTCTGCTCTCTTTTCTTCAAATGTAATTACAAAGAAAGAAGCACTCTCTATGGAGTTTCCTTTGACATTGTGGCCTACATGGATGCTACTTAATCTCTCCTCCTCTGTTTTTCTCACAGAATACCACTCTCATATGCTTTTCTCATCTATGGAACAAGATACAATACTAAATAATGGAACCCCTTCTCCTCCTAACAGCCCAATATTTAAGATAGATTGATAGTCGTCTAGGGTTAGGGTATTGACTACCTCAAACCTCAATTAGTGATTAGGTTTGGACCCTATAGAATGTTATAGAAAACTTATTATGTGGATATCCCCACATGTTTAAGTAATGGGGGTTGACGTGGTATCCACTCGCACCATGGTAATCAATACAGTGGGTCAACTTGCAGGAGGCATAAATTCCACATACGAACTCGCATTGAGGCAATTATTGCATCATTGGAAAGTTATAGACGTGTAGAATATATATTCTTGGTCCATAATAAGTTTTGGAACATAAAAAAAGTGTCATTCTATGCCTCAAAATGGCCCTGAAATATTTCAGACGAATTGTTTTGGACCCAAATTTCCAAATTGGGACTAGCCGCTAAAATTGCTCTGCAAGCTGATTCCTCCAATTATTTTCACTTATAAAGAATTGAGATAGATGATATCCAATATGGATCACACATCCATATCATCAACTTTATATAATGTAGATGAAGCCTTATGTGCACTACAACTTAGGATTTCAGGTGTCTTTTGTGGGGATAAACCTGAAGTAACTATCGAGTTAGGAGATTAAATATGATAGGAAAAATATTTATCTTCATTCTCATTGTAACAATCAATTTCATATAGTTATACCTCTAGAAAAATCTTCTCTTTACGTTAGACATGTGCCTTATGGATCTAGTGCATAGTAGAAATTAATCATACTTATTGTTGTACATGCCATTTTTAAATTTCTCTTCCTACATTTGGTTATATTTATAATATTTTTAAAAGATATATTGACTTTACACATTCACTATTATGATATTCCCCCCAAAAATTGTTTTATTCCAAACTTGAGGCAAAAATAACATAAGTTGAAATAATCTTTTCATCAAGAATTATTGTTTGTAGGATAGGAACATCCATTATCAAATTATTATCTATAACATCAAACTTCTTTGTCGCTAATAGTTCAATTTGTTTGAAAAATAATGTATTTCCACACAAGTCGAACACCATAAGAAGCCACTTGCACAAATAGATCAAATGTAAGTACAAAAGTGTATTATGTTTTTAAAATCCCAAATAGGGAAAAAGTCCACAACCCTAGCCAAAATGACCACTTGAGGAAATATATTATTGCAAAAGAATTTTACATATGAGCTTCTCACAATTGAGCATTAGAAAATGACCCTCCATGCTATTTAAATAGAGATAATGGACCAATCATGTGTTCAACCATGGATCATTATAGTCATTAGTAATGAGAAGAATATGAACCATCAGATTACTTTATGTCTAGAACATATCATGAGCATCGGATTACATAACTATAAATGCACATGAAGGAAACACCATAGGATAAGGAAGGAGGAATTAGAGCCTATCCCCCCTGAATAATGACTTCA